>APFE031065120.1:0-14948 GCA_000404065.3 Pinus taeda
GTTTTTTATAATTTTAATTCAAGTATGGCTATTTATTAGGAGGATAATAGAGATTTAATTTCAGTAAAATTTGTTGGAATATTTATAGTAGTATTCATAAATCAAGAACTAAGTCTTTATCTCCAAATTAGTTATGTTCATTTAATTGATTTACTTTAAATTAGTTAATTAAACAAATGCCATATCAACACATATCACACTAGGCATGGTATTGATAAACCATGGTATTGTAAAAAAGAACAATTTACATATTAAAAATTTCCATGATTAAGAATATTGTTACATGTATTTTAAAACGCATATAGATTTAACTCATGTATTGATTATTTTTATAATTAATAATAAATCATTTAAAATAAAATTATAATGAAGTTTTGATTTTTGTCATGAATTGATGCATATTTGTGTTTACCAAACATTCAATTTAAATGACTAATTTGCAAGTTTAATGATTAAAAACATAACTTTTACAAAAAGTTGAGTTAGAGACATATTTTAATAATCAAATATTTACATAAAATTAATTTTATTTTAAAATTTTGTTTCTTTGAAAAGACATTATATAACGCTGTCATCATGCTCAATTTTTATAAAATGAAAATAGTTTAATTTTTAATTATTTATTTATTAATGATAATGTGAATAAACATTAGTTTAAGTACGAGAAACTAGTTTATTTTTAATTGAAAATTATTTTCTCATTAATAATTTGTTTTATGTTATAAAACAATTAAGTTGATTAATTTGAAACAAAGGTTTTATTATTGTCATTACTTAGTCATTCAAGTCCGTTCATTAATGTGGCAGTGGAGCCACTTTGTAAGACATAGGTAACTTATAAAAATCATAGAAATAGTATTTTGCAATTTAATGTTATTGAATCAAATTTTAAAATATTATTAAAATGAATAAATTTTAATGGAAACTTTTAAATTAATTTTAATAAAAATTATAAATTTTTTAAAATTTTTCTCTAATAATATTTCATTTATTTTCAAATCAATTCAAAATATTTAAAATTAATTTTTTCATAAAATTTTAATGGGTCTCTGTTTTTTTTCTTTCTTTTTCTATCAATTTTTTTTTAGAAATTAAAAATTATGTTAAGCATAATTTTATTTACAATATGTAAAATTTATTAAAATGAATTCTATTGTCATACAATTCCATGGCTAGAAACACAAATATCAAGTCTTTGTTCTTGAAAGTAATGATCATACTATTCATTGAAAATTCAATTTTGTGGGATTAGTACTCTAAATATGGAATTGAGCATTATAACACGTGTTTATTATTTTAGTTATAAATGTTAAGATAAATTGACAAAAGTAATATATTGACGTAGAAATCCACAGAAGATGAAGTATATCTATCTATCTATCTATCTATCTATCTATCTATCTATCTATATATATATATAATTAGTAATAGTTAATGTAGTTATTAGTTAATAGTTAAGTTCGAAAAAGCATGATGAATACTCAATATGATTAAGTATATTTGGTTTAAAACTAATTATTCATTCATAATTATTAAAAAAGAGATTAAATAGCGTATTGTAAAAAAAAAAAAAGAGATTTAAATCCTCTCAAAATCAAGTGCATGTGAATGGATCTTGTTTTTCCTCTTTAAGTTTTATTTATTTTTTCCTTTTTTATTTTTTAATTATTGTTTCAGTTTAGTAGTCACCATTCTATCCACCAATAAATTGGTATAAACATAAAATTTGAATATATTATAAAAACAATAAAAAATATTTTTATATTATAAATTAGCAAATAGATAAATATTTATATAACTAATGCAAAGTATGATCAAAGTGATGACTAATAATAATAGAAGAGACATAAAGATTGTGATTTCATAAGTAAACTGATGAATTATTAAAAATCTAATAATAATTTCTTTGTTTTTCAACCGTTTAAACTAGTTATTTTTGTATTAGTTGATATCAAAGCTAGCTTCCTTAGTTGCCATGAGGGATATGTTCTCTTTTTTTTTAACCTATATGGCTATTATTTGTATTAGTTGATATCAAAGCTAGCTTCCTTAGCTGTCATGAGGGATATGTTCTCTTATCTTTTAGGTTTCCAAATTTATTATATGGATATGTTTTTTTTTTTTAATCTATATGGCTATTATGTGGAAACCATTATCTTCCATTAAGGGAATTTTCAGATTTAAAATGGGTCTCCCAAAGAAAATAATAAATTAACAATTTAAATAATACAATAAGAGTTATGAAATTTTAAAGAAAAAGAGAGATTTTTTAAAATCATATTTTCAATTTATCTCTTTATAAGTTTACTCAAATGTCAAGTGCATCCTAGGAGTACCTACTTCGCATATTTTTTAGTAGACCCACAATTTTATTTTTGAAAATGAATTTAAAAAATGTGTTTTCAGACACTTTTTTAACCTCAAAATTCTCCTAATGCCTTTTCAAGCTTCCATAGTCATTATAGGGATATGTTCTCTTCTTCTAGAGTTTCTATACTTATCACAAAGATTCATCATATTATTTTGATGAAGGGGAAACATAAAAAAGGGTTGACTAAACTTTTCTCAAGGATGGTATTCATGCCATAGAATATCGACTGGATGGGTTGATCGACCCTTCCTCACACATAGTATTTCTATCAAGATGACGAATGGGGATATGTTAACTAATATCCCTTTATTAGGCATAATATTGTAATCTAAGGGGTCATAAGGAAGATTTATTTAGTGGATGATTTTCTTTTTAACCAATATCCTAGGTCCTTGACCATAATATTTTCATTATGTGGGTGCACTAAGAGTGTTCAACTAACTCTTCCTCAATTTTAGTATTGTCATTGAGGGAGACCCGTGAGAAGATTTCATTGACAATTAAACATAAAATTGATGTCATAGAAAATTTGAAGGAATGATCATCAAACCATTTTTTATGCATAATATACACTAAAGGGGAACTCAAGGAAGGATCAAAATTTTTTGTATTGATCATAGTATTTACATCATGAGGGAGAACGAGAGAAAGGGTCAATTGGCCCCTTTTAATCATTTCATTGAGGGGAATTGTAAGGAGGGGTTGAACAACCCACCCTTGTGCATGCTATTGTGTCATAGAGGATCCCAAGGTAGCTATCAGCCAACCCTTTTTGAGGAATGGTATTCATTGTTGAGGAGGACTATGTTGAAGGCTTGATTAATCCTTCCACAAGCATATATTTTTCCTTGTGGCGAAGTATCGAGAATGGGCGATTGACCTATCCTTAAGCATTCTATTCTCATCAAGGGAGTACTAAGGGAAGGGTCAGTCTATTAATCTCCTAATCCTAATGTTATCGAAGCTTAAATTAATTATTTTAGGATTTAGTTTATTCTAGCATATTTGTCAATTTGTTGAGAGGATCTATAGCTTAATATGTAAATGAGACTTATCACACTCACTAGATTATAAGATCGGTTGCTCTCCAAGAATTTAATTTAGAGTTAAGAAATATAAATTAGTTCTATTTTCATGTGTTGTTCATAGGCTTTTAGCCTTCTATTTTCTTTGCAGCTATTTTTTTCCTTATTTTATAAAATTTTGCATGAAGGAAAATTTCCAACATGGTATCAATTTCAAAGCCATTGAATAATATGGGAAGGATTGGTGACGTATTAAGGAAGCAGGAAAGTATCCACGACATCATCCTACATCTCTCCAAATTCAAAAGTAGTATTGAGGTGATAAAGAAAGATAATAATTTTTAGTAGTTAAAAGTATCGTATCAAATATATTTCGATCTTGAATATTGATAGATAATGTTCTTTTATTAGATTTACCTTGTTTGGCAAGTAAATTAGTTGTAATATAATTTTTATTTGTAAAATATATGATTCTATATTGTAGATTTCATTAAAATCGTTTGTTGCAATTGTAATGCTATGAGATCTAAGTCAGACACTGATTGTTTTGGTAAAAATCCATTATTTTTCAAATTTATTAAAGGGCTTATATTGTATAAATTACTTTAGAAATATTTATAAAATTTGACAATGAAAATGATGACATTGTAGATATTGAAATTTTCTTTAAGCTCCATCCATCATTTTTGGTTATAAATATACAAAATGTTGAACCAAAGACCACACTTGGGGGAGGGCGGGGGTGGGGGAGTAAATATGAGAGCAAAATTATGGTTTCACAACTTTTCTTTAATAAACAATTATATAAAAATAAGTCGTAACCATTTGCAACTTATCAACATATAGAAAAATGCATCATAAGATCGTCATCACATCAATAATACATAAGGAAGCCATCACATCAACAAAAAGAGACACAAGTTTTACATGGAAATCCATATGGGAGAAAACTACAAATTATTCTTCTTCTTATGCTTCAATTAATTACATGGATTTGTAGGCACTGAACTGTCGGAGGCACCCACTCCAAAAATGTGCAAGTTACTACTTGTAGTAGGCTACAACTTGATTGAAACATCAGCCTTGAAAATGTGCAAGAAATAACTCATTGAGGCTACAACCTGATTGAGGCACCAACCTTGATGATGAGCAGGCTTCAATTTGCTCTAGGCTCCCACCTGATTGAGGCACAAACCTCGATGATGAGGAAGACCTTACCTACTCTAAGCCCCAACCTCAGTGGAGGCACCCACCTCCTCCTTCAACTTCTTATGGACCACTTTTTAAAATATTTCAGATTGGGTCCACATAATCTTCAAATAAAATAAATCTTCAAAGTGAATAAGTCAATGCTATCATACTACTATGTATGCCTTGCCATCTCCTGTCATAACCATTCTTTATATTGTTCACCAATTTGATCACATATGACTCATTTTGGAACTTACTTTTTCCATAAACTCAAAGCCACTTCAACATGGTCATAGGCCCTCAAATATATTACATAGATTTTAATCATAAAAAATATATCAATGAGGTTTTTAATGCCTTTAGAACATTGACCTTTGAACATTGATCATTGTGCCTCTTCTTAATTCCAGTTTGGCTCAAGAATTAGCTTAAAAACTCCTAATAACCATTTAAAACCATATACTAAATTAGCAATTATACAACAAGTCATTTTTCAAGTGCGTTAGACATAATAAACTTTTTCTAGCATAATATATGATCATAGTTAGTATGAGATTTGTTGGAAATACTGAAGGGGGGGTGAATCAGTATTTTCTTTCAATTGTTATTATTGCCAGTTTAATTCTTCACAATTTAAATAGAGAAATGTATGTATAATTTTATTGAGTAAAATAAAAAATACAATTTAAATGTGTTCCAAGCTCCAACTTGGTTTTGATGAGGCTTCGACCTCTAGGGCTTCGACCTTATCTTGTCAAGGCACCAACCTTGGATTTATGAGCACCAACTCCAAGGACGCCAAACCTTCCAATTCTGAGGCACCAACCGCAAGGGATCTGACCCTATCTTTGAAGATGAATCAGGTCAAAATATTGTCGTCCCGCTCTGTCTTCAACTTCCTTCTTTGCTCGGCCTTCGGCTTCTACTGTACCTTCTGCGTTTGCCAGACCTTCGACTTCTGCTGCACCTTCTGCATCTGCCAGACCTTTGGCTTCCTTTGTTTCTTCAAGTTCACGAGTTGTGAACTTTCCTTGTTCTCTGTGATATATGTCTGATACGCTTGAATCAAGTGAAGCGTTTCAACTTGCATATGTATATATGTATGAGTTTTGCCAACGAATTGAAATGACATGTTCAAAGGTGGAGGGGCTAACTTGTGCATGAGGTCGTATATTAAAATATATCGGAGGGCTTGCTACGTCATCACCTTACCCATGCAACCGCAACCTTCATGAAAATCCGCATTAATAGAGGTCCCCACATGCCACATCATATTTTAATTGCAATCGCAACTTTCGGAGGTCCCATAATCGCAACTCTTAACATCACCGATGTAACATGGTTGATATTCATCCTACCGATGAAGCGAAGGCAATATAATATTAAACCATCATCAATAGATCCATTAGGTCCACAACTCCATCGCAATCGGAACTCTGTCGGGTCCACAGTGATATCGCAATTGGCAGCCGGGTTCACAAGTCTTATCGCAATCAGCGATCCGTCGGTGACAACTCTTATGATTTGCATAACTTCCCCGATATCTGGACGTGATACTACATAACGGTATGTTATAATGGAGTTGTTGAGTCCACATATTATTATCGCAATTGCATTTTTAGTGTGACATTCATTTAAGACTTGCAATGTGAAGGTTCTGATACAGCAGATGTGATATTACAATAGGGTGTGTTATAATGGAGCAATCGGGTTCGCAACTCAAATTGTAATCAGAGATTTCAACATGACAAGGCTTTAAAAACTTGTGGTATGGAAAATGCAATATTTCTTTAGGGCGTGTTGTAATAGGACCATCGAGTCCACAACTTATATCACAATCGATGATTTCAGTGTAACAAGGCTTCAATACGTGCGATGCAACGGATGCGATATTGTATTGAGGTGTGTTGTATTTGAGGGATCAGGTCCGCAATGCATATCGCAATCGAGGGTTTTGAGAAATGTTACATAACTTAATATAATAGAACCGCTAATAAGAATTTTGCCGATATTATATATTGTCTAAAGGGTTCCCATGGTTTATTACTTCCTCCGATATGGCTCCTCCGACAATTTCTTCTTTGCTCCTCTGATATCATTGTTTCTCTTTATTCTGTCAACTGCACTTACCCTCGGGTATATGTGATAACCTAATTCCTTGTTGGCTTCTCATGAATTCTTCCTCTTTACTCTTTCTCCTTGGTTCCACTATTTCTATTATGTCTATATTCATTCCTTGGATCCTCCATGAGCAGTATTATGATCAATGGGCATCAATGGGCAACCACACATGTCACAAGAATTTGCCATCACAAACATTGCCATATTGACATCAATGACAACCTAGATTAACAATATCCCCCTTTGTCATTGATGGAAATATTCTTCTTCTCTCCCCCTTTGACATCAATGGTAAAAAGGTGCATAAGAACTCCCCCTCTCATGCAACATCTTTATGAATCAACTTAATGTGATGCTAGAGAAATAACCCCCATCTTTTGGCGAAGATGTTCAAATGCTTCTCAAGGAACCGGTTTTGTGAAAATATCATCTATCTGCTCTTTAGTATTGATATATTCCAAGTTGATGTTTTGTTCAGCTACTTGTTCACGAAGGAAATGATACTTGATTGGTATATGTTTGGTCTTTGAGTGCATCACTGGATTTTTGAGAAGACTGATATCACTTGTGTTATCACAATAGATGGTGATTGGTTAATTGGTACCTATGTTGACATCTTTCAGAGCTTCCTTTATCCATAATATTTGAGTACAACAATCTGTAGCAACTATATACTTGGCTTCAGGTATAGATAGTGATATGGATGTTTATTTTTTTCTGAGCCAAGATACTAGACAATCTCCCAAGAAGAATGCATTTCCACTAGTATTTTTCGATCATCGACACTTCCAGCCCAATCAACATCGATGTATGCAGTCACAATAAGATTTGAGCTCTTGGGGTACCAAAGACCAAAATCAAGAGTTCCTTTCAAGTATCTGAGAATTATTTTTACAACCAACAAATGGGATTGTTTAGGAGTTGATTGAAATCTTCCCACCATTCCTACTGCTTGGATAATGTTAGGTCTCATAGCAATGAAGTATAGGAGGGCTCCAATTATTGACCTGTAATTAGTTGCATCTACCAGAGGAGAGTCATCATCTTTGCTTAATTTGCAATCTGTGGTTATAGGTGTGCTCATGAGTGCACAATCTTCCACTCCATATATTTTAAGCATGTCTTCAAGATATTTTGCTTGAGATATGAACATGCATGTCGTGGTTTGAGATACTTGTAGTTCAAGGAAGTAAGATAAATATCCTATCATCGACATTTCAAACTCTTTTGAAATATTTTGAGCAAACTCATGGCTCATCTCATCATTATTACTGGCAAAAATGAGATCATCAACATAGACAAGCGTGACTAGTAACTTATACTCATCCATATTTATGTAGAGATTACTTCCTACCACCCCCTTCTTGAAGCCTTGTTGTTGTAGATAGTGATCCAATCTTGTCTACCAAGCTCTAGGATCTTGTTTCAACCCATATAATGCCTTTTTCAACTTACAAACAAAGTCTTTTCCTTCTGCTAGATTAAACCCTTTTGGTTGCTCCATGTAGACTTCTTCCTTGAGTTCCCCATTCAGAAATGCTGATTTTACTTCCATTTGATAGATTTTGAATCCTTTTGAGCAAGAAAATGCCAAGAACATCCTTATAGCTTCCATATGAGCTACGGGTGCAAAGGTTTCTTCAAATTCGATTCCTTCAATTTGTGAATAACCTTTACAAACAAGCCTTGCCTTATTTATGATGACTTGTCCATCTTCATTCATTTTGTTTTTGAACACCCACTTGGTTCCAATTATATTTTTATCCTTTGGATGAGGTACCAGCTCCCATGTCTCATTCTTCTTGATTTGAGACATTTCTTCTTCCATGGCTTTTACCTAATGAGGATCCTTACTTGCTTAAGTAAATTTTTTTGGTTCTATCATAGATAGGAGAGAAATATCATTTTTCTTTGGTGGACTTGTCATATTTGTTTGGGTTTGCATCCCTTCATCTATATTGCCAATAATCTCCTCTTCTAGGTGATGTTTTTGGAGAAAATTCACGTTTGAAGGGGTTTGAGATGGTCCTTTTTCCTTGTGTTTTTCTTGATCTTTTTCCTCTTTTTCAAGTTCTTCTTCATTTTCTTCAATGCTAGGGTCAACTTCATGATCTCCAATTTCTTTTTCTGGAAGGTCTTCCTCAATCTTCACATCAATGCTTTCCACTATTTTCCGTAGTCGATTATTGTAACAATTGTAGACTTTGCTCCTTGTAGAATATCTAAAGAATATTCCTTCGTCAACCTAAGAATCAAATTTTCCTGGTGAGTCATCATTGATTTTTATGAAGCACTTGCTTCCAAAAATATTGAAGTATTTTACTGAAGCAGGTCTTCCTTTCCACAAATCATAAGAAGTCTTCTTATTATTTGGTCTTAGTTGAGTTCGATTCAAGGTATAAACAGTTGTCCCGACTGCTTCTCTCCAAAATTTTGGTTACAAGTCAGCTGCTATTAACATTTTTCTTTCCATTTCTTGAACAATTCAGTTTCTTCTTTCAACTACCCCATTTTTCTTGGGTGTTCTGGCAGCAGAGAGTTCTCTTTCAATTCCATGTACTTTACAGAATTCATCAAATTCTTTTGATGTGAATTCTCCCCCTCTCTCCATTCTAAGACATTTAATCTTAGAATCCTTTTCATTTTCTACAAGAGCTTTAAGATTCATAAAACATTCAAATGCTTCCTATTTATATTTTATGAAATATACCCACATCATTCTATTATAGTCATCAACAAATAAAGCAAAGTACCTTTCTCCTTGGAGTGCCGGAGTTCTAGTTGGTCCACATAAATCAACATGGATGATATCCAAAGTTTTTGATGTAGAAAACTCCTTGGTCTTGTGGCTGGTTCTAGTTTGCTTTCCATGTTGACATGGACCACATACTCCTTGATTTGGCTTGAATAACTTTGGGATGTCTCGTACTGCATTAATGTTGTTGATATTGATCAAGTTATCAAAACTTGTATTTCCAAGTCGCTTGTGCCACAACCAACTTTCATTTGTTTGACTTAAGTAACATTTATCTTCTTGAATTTTGTTCAGAATGTAGATGTTATCTGATGTTCCAACTCCTTTTTCCACAAGTTCCCCTGAGGAAGAGTTCCTTTTTTCATAATCTTTAGTGCTAAAGACAACATTATGTCCTTGAAAACATATTTGGCTAACACTCAAGAGATTGTGTTTGAGCCTGTCTACTAGCAAAGAATTTTGAGCCTTTCCTTTTCCATTAATAAGGGTAACAGTTCCTTTTCCAGCAATTTTGGCAGATCCACTTCCAAAGGATACATTTCCTTTCTTTTTGTTCAATGATACAAACTTCCTTTTGTCACCTGTCATATGTCTGGAGCACCCACTATCCACAAACCAATGATTTTCATCACTGTGAGCACATAGAGCTAGGCCACATTTATCCGTGTCGAGATTCTCATTTTTTGCTTCTCTTCTTTTGAGGGGGAAATTTTGTTCACTATGTCCATTATCATTACATAATGAGAAAATTGGATCAAATTTGGCCAAGGGATCAAAAGACTTGTAGGTCTTGATTTGACCTTGACCATTGAGACCATATGTTTTGTTTGTTTGATCCCTTAATTTTTGTGTTTCATTCTTACGAGCAAAGCAATGTTTAGCTTGATGACCAAAATTTTTACAATAAAAACAACGCCCAAAAAGGATAGTTTTGTACCTGTTGTAATAGCCATGATTTGAATCAACATTCTTCCTTGGAGTTACTCTCTCTTAGTCCTTTGGATTTGAGATGGGCCTTTGATGAAATAATCTTTCTTCTTTTGGGTTGCTAGAAAATATGTCAGCATGGATTTTCACATTATTCTTAGTACTTGATGATTCTCCTTTAAGACCTATCCCAGATTTGTCATGTTGAGGTTTTTGATCATTTAGGATAATCTCAAGTATTTGAGAGCTTTCCCAACCTTTTTTTACTTGCTCCAATTCCTTCCTCAGAGATACTATTTCGGCTTCACGTTCTTCACAAATTTCTTCTTTTTCTTTTAGCTTATTTTTCAAGAGGTTTTCCCTTATTTTTGCTTCCTCCTTTTCTACCTTGAGAGAAATGATTTTATTTTGTAATTTCTCATTTTTCTTCAATGACATTCATTAACAATTCATCTACATTTCCTACTAGATCTGAATCATCATCATTTGTGAATGCCATGAATAATACTTCTTGGCTTCTAGCATAGTAATTTTCTTCATCTGATTCATCATTACCTCCTTTGCAATGAGCGAAATGATTAGTTGATTTAATTTTGATGACTACAAATTCATCTTGATCAGACTAATCTTGCTTAGAGAATAAATTCTTCTTATTGAACCCTTTTTTTTTGTATACCATCCTTTTATAATAAACTCATCATCACTATCATGCTTAAGAGGACATTTTGTAGCATAATGATCTATTCTTCCACATGTGAAACAAATAAGAGGGTACTTACCTTTTAGCTTAGATCCTTTCTTTAGTCTTCGTACAAATTGCGCCAATTCAGATTCAACATCAGAGTCATCAACACTAGTATTCCATTATTTCCCCTTTTTTGATTTTGAGGCCTTGAATGCTGCATCTTTGGAACTTGGGCTTCCTTTTCTCATCTCATAGACAATGAGGATTCAATGCAGTTCATCCATCTTGAGAGTATCTAGGTCCTTCATTTCTTCTATAGCACTTACTTTGGAGTCAAATCTATCTGGGAGAGATCTTTAGACCTTTTGAACAATAGTGCTTTCTTCAATGTTTTCTCGCAATCCTTTAAGAGAGTTGACCACTTCAGCTACTTGGAGAAATATGATGAAATATCTTCTTCATCATCCATTTTCCAACTTTCAAATTGTCTTCTATGAGTTTGAAGCTTTGCCTTATTAACTTTGGAGTCTCCATCGTATAAGCTAAATAGCTTATCCCATACTTCTTTGGATGAGTCACAATTCATGACTTTTGTAAATTCAGAATCAGTGATTCCACTAGTGATGGAATTTAAGGCTTTTTCATTTGCAATGTAAGCTTTCCTTTCGTCTTGATCTGTTGGAAGAGTGGAAGGAGTTGTGTACCCATTTAAAACCGAATGCCAAACTTCAGGTCCAAGGGACATTAAGTAGTAGGATATTCTTTTTTTCCAAAAACCAAAATTTGTGCCATCGAACAAAGGAAGTCTTCCTGACACTTGATTTTTCATTGTGACTAAGAAACCTTCTTCTAGCTGTTAGGCTGATATGAAGAAGCTGGCTTTGATACCAATTGTTGGAAATACTGAGAAGTGGGGGTGAATCAATATTTTCTTTCAATTGTTATTATTACCAGTTTAATTCTTCACAATTTAAATAGAGAAATGTATAAGGATAATTTTATTGAGGAAAATAATAAATACAATTTAAATGTGCTCCAAGCTCCAACTTGGTTTTGATGAGGCTCAGACCTCTAAGGCTTCGACCCTATCTTGTCAAGGCACCAACCTTGGATTTAGGAGCACCAACTCCAAGGATACCAATCCTTCCAATTTTGAGGTACCAAACCCAAGGGCTCCAACCCTATCTTTCAAGATGAATCAGGTCAAAATATTGTCCTCTCACTATGTCTTTGGCTTCCTTCTTTGCTCGGCCTTCGGCTTCTATTGTACCTTCTACGTCTACCAGACCTTCGGCTTCTACTGCACCTTCTACATCTACCAGACCTTCGACTTCTACTGCACCTTCTACGTCTGCCATACCTTTGGCTTCCTCTGTTTTTTCAAGTTTACGAGTTGTGAACTTTCCTTGTTCTCTATGATAGATGGCTGATACGCTTGAATCAAGTGAAGCATTTCAACTTGTATATGTATATATGTATGAGTTTTGCCAATGAATCAAAATTACACGTTCAAAGGTGGAGGGGCTGACTTGTGCATGAGGTGGTATATTAAAATATATATGAGGGCCTGCCACATCATCATCTTACCCCAGCAATCACAACCTTCTTGAAAATCCACATTAATAGAGGTCCCCACATGCCACGTCATATTTTTAATTGCAATCGCAACTTTCGGAGGTCTCGCAATCGTAACTCTCATACTACCGATGAAGAGAAGGTGATATAATATTAAACCATCGTCAATAGATTTATTGGGTCCATGGCTCCATCGCAATCGGAACTCTGTCGGGTCCACAATAATATTGTAATCATTGGTTGGGTTCACAAGTGACAACTGTTATGATTTGCGTAACTTCCCTGATATTTGGATGCGATACTACATAAAGGTATGTTCTAATGGAGTTTTTGGGTCCGCATATTATTATCACAATCACAGTTTTAGTGTGACATTCCTTTAAGACTTGCAATGTGAAGGTTCTGATACAACGAATGCGATATTACAATAGGGCATGTTATAATGGAGCAATCGGGTCCACAACTCAAATCGTAATTGGAGATTTCAACATGACAAGGCTTTAAAAACTTGCGGTATGGCAGATGCGATATTTCTTTAGGGCATGTTGTAATAGGACCATTAGGTCCACAACTTATATCGTAATCAGGGATTTCAGTGTAACAAGGCTTCAATACTTGTGACGCAATGGATGTGATATTGTATTGAGGTGTGTTGTATTTGAGCGATCGGGTCCGCAATGCATATCACAATCGGGGGTTTTGAGCAATGTTACATAACTTAATATAATATAACTGTTGATAAGATTTCTGTCGATATTATATATTGTCGAAAGGGTTCCCATGATTTATTACTTCCTCCAATATGGCTCCTCTAACGATTTCTTCTTTGCTCCTCCGATATCATTGTTTCTCTTTGTTTTGTCGACGACACTTACCCTTGGGCATATGCGAAAACTTACTTCCTTGATGGCTTCCGTTGAAATATTCCTCTTTACTCTTTCTCCTCGGTTCCATTGTTTCTATTATGTTTGTATTTAATCCTTGGATCCTCCATGAGCAGTGTTATGATCAATGGGCATCAATGGGCAACCACACATGTCACAAGAATTTGCCATCACAAACACTGCCATATTGACATCAATGACAACCTAGATTAACAAGATTCACCTGAAAATCATCAAGAAGGATCTATGCCCTCTCCACATAGCTACAACAATATGTTTTAGTCCATACATTCATCAACCAATCAATAACTAAACAATTCATGACAAGATCCATAGATAATACACATCATATAACTAGAATATAACCAAAAAATAACCAACATCAAAACCATGGTAACCCATCCATTATAGCACCAAAATAATCATTACAAATGCTCATAGATCACAATAAGGAAATCTCTCATATTAACATATGAAAATACCAACCAAGTTAGGGACTTCCACGTACCACTCGACCATAGATTGGGTTGAACCAAATATCCCTTTCAATCCATCACTCCCAGACCATATTCCAAGCATGAATGTGGGAACTTATGGAATAAACTAAAAAAAAAAAACAAACCAGGGCTTCTAGAGGCCAAACCTCCTCAACCCTCAACCACAGGGATTCCACCTCCACGATCGGGCATCACTAGCACCAACCAGGTTGGTCTCTACCTAAGTTGTCCAGGGCTCTAAAAACTAGTAACTCAACCCACAACCTTCTAGGGCTCCATAGTGTTTGCCCAATCCATCTCCAGGGACTAATAACCCAACCGACCAAGGGCTTTAGAGCGTTTGTCCCAACCTAGGCTCCAAGACTAGTAACACAACCCAAGTTGTTCATGGGCATCCAAAGAATTTGTTCCAACCCAAAACCATAAGTAATTATGAGCACTAATAAAAAAAAATCAAGTGTAAAAATCCACAACACCATGGCTATTTAGGAAATGGAAAGGTAAGGCTAAAACCACTATCGATCTAGGAAAATATCCATGTGAATGACAACACATAACCAGAACATTACATGCATATGGCATGCATCCATAAATCAACAAATAAATCACACATGCAACCTATTACCTGCAAATTATGCAACCAACTCACAAAATAGAAGAAAAGATAGATCAACGCCTTCAAAATTAGCCTCTTCGACGGGGCAACCTCCTTTACATTACACAAATGAACAATTCTTTGATGATACAAATGACTAAACCTCCTCTCTATATATATGAGTCTAAGGGGTCACAATATAATCAAAGCCAACATGACAATAATAATATAAGGGCACAAAAATAACAATAGTGGGCTTCTATGGGGCACACTAATAACAATATGGGGACAAAAGGGGCACAATAATAACAATAAGGGCTAC
>APFE031065123.1:0-10617 GCA_000404065.3 Pinus taeda
GTCATGGTGTGTTTCATGTATGGCTCACTATTCACTCAATTCCTGCCCTTGTATGGAAATTATGCTTATAAAGCCATGGACTTTAAAGGAGATTGAGATTTGATGCTGCAACCTGACAGTCATTAGGGGCCTCAAGATAAGAATGTTTTTTAGAGTACTTAAACTATTTTTTAACTTTTTAATGTTTATGTAATGTTTTTGATTTTATAGATCAACAAGTGCTAATATGAAGCGCTTGCTTGACGCATATGTGGCACTAGTGCGACTTGCGGGCATGCCTCGCTACGCGAGGTGCGGGGACTAACTACCTGGATCTAACGCGGGTGTGGCAGCTTCCTAAGATGGAGATGATGCGAAGAGTTTATGCGAAGTTTTGAGGAAATTCAGAGGCCTGAGCATGGGTGTTCCTCCTCTTCCCATGAGGGAGATCCCTTCCCATATGCAGCGACACATCGTCCATTTTCTTGAGTGATTTCTAGTTCCTCTTAGGAGTTTAGCTAGAGTTTTTTTTTAGATTTCATGAGTAGTAGACTCTTAGCAGTACAGGTGTTACAACAAGCCTTAACAGAGCCATTTTTCACTTAAAACATCCAAGCTTTGGGAATTTTCTGACGTGAAACAGTAGATTTGATATATACTACATATATATTAAGAAGAGAGAGAGAGAGAGAGATTGACACTTTTATGATCTAAATGTTTTTTAATGTTTTTGTAAATTTTTAACTATGTAAATATTTACTTTCATGCATGTATCTATAATAAACAAGAGAGATGTCAATCTAATACATAGTTTACTAATGAGTCACCCAATGCATTAAATTCTCGAGGAATGTGTTCATATGTAATAAACTCAAATTGACGTTCTAAGAGTCGTACCTTAAATAATAACGTAACAATATTGGATTTCGAACGTGATAATGATTTTTCAATTGCATAACGACAAGTTGAGAGTCTAACCTGAACACCAACATTAGGGGAATTTTGAGGTCTAAAATGGGCCTCCTAAGAAAAATCTACAACCAAAATAAACTTTATAAGAACCAATAGGATTCAATATGATGATGTCAACCATGGGGGATGATTCACCATCTTTAGATTAAAAGGGTAAAAAGATAAAAAAATAATAAAATAATAAAACTACTTTTTCAACTTGTATTTCAACTTATATCCTTAAGGTTTTATTCAAATTTTGAGAGGGAGTGCTTGTTGTATGAAAAATTTAATTTCTCATCCAAGGAGTACCCATGTTGGATATTTTCGATGGACACTACTACAAGAAAAATGAGAAATACAGGAAAAAACATGTTTGCAATCATGTTTTTAATGTATTTCTCATTTTTGTGTAGCAGGGTCTATCAAAAGTATGCAACATGCGTAATCCTTGGATGAGGAATCAAATTATGCATCCAAAACGTGTTTTCATTTGAAATTTGAGTAAACCCACAAGGAGATAAGTTGAAAATACAGTTGCAAAAAATAGTTTTTTCTTTTTTCCCTCTAAAATTTGATGATGTAATCTAATCTTATGTTATTATTTTCACTGTTATTTTATAATTTCGTGAGGAGGCCCATTTTAGACCTAAAAAATCCCCTAATTATTGAAGATGTCCCAAGATGACACTTTAGTGAGCAATGATATTATAGACATTACTTAGCAATACTGTTGGTTGCGGTTCCACTCCCCTGGAACAAAGTAGTTTTAAATTAGGTGTCTAAATGACCCAAGCAATTGATGCAATCTGTCATGTGTGATGGTTGGCACCATCCGCATATCCTACGTATAGTAAGGGTGACGAAGACATCTGCACAACAAGAAACATATATGAGACAAATACTCCCAAATTCCAAAAATCCATTCATTGCAAAAAGAAGCAAAACTTATAAATACATAAAATTACAAAGCTCATGCCTAGTGCAATACTAGGCATAATACGTTTTCAGATAGAGCCCATTTCGAGGCTCCGCGAGTGGCATTCCTTCATTGTCCTGAATTTCATAGGAAACTTTTGAGAGGGCTTTGGTGACGACATATGGATCGATCGATAATGGTTGAAGCATTCCTGCCCCCAAGAGGTCGTGTTTCTAATCATAGAGTAAAACAAGGTTGTCTTCTTGGTAAGAATGAGGCTTGACATTTTTGTCATATTGGGATTTGACCCGACGCTTATGGGCTTCGAGTTCTAGTGTGGCATCTCAGTGGGTCTCATCGATCTGATTGAGATATAGCAAGCATTCTTCTTCTATAGTAGTGTCAGGCGAGAGTTCAACAATGAGTTTCAATGAAGTAATCTGGCACTTGATATGTAGTACCACTTCCAGGTTATAAGTGAGGTGGAATGGTGTAAAGCCTGTAGTAGTTTTGACTGAAGTTCGGTACACCCACAATGGAGGATATAATGTATTGTGCCAGTGAGTTTTGTGGTTACCTACTAATTAGCCGATCATGGTTTTTAGGATTCCATTAATGGTTTCCACTTGTCCATTAGCCTGGGGATGATAGGAGGAGGACTGTTCCTACTTAAAATTGAGAAATTATGTTAAGTCAGACACCATGTGGTTATGAAAGTGAGAACCATGATCTGTAAAAATTGTGTGGGGCACACCCAAATGACAGATCACCTGATTGAACGAGAATAACACCACAATCTCTCCATAGGCCCAGAAAGTGTGAATGGCTTCAACCCATTTCGTAAACTAGTCCACAACACCAATAATGTAGTTGTGTCCAACAAAGGAAGTGGGGTTTCATTTACAAAGTCAAAACCCCATTTGGAAAAGGGGCCGATGGATATAATCAGGTGTAAGGGGGGCGAGGGTGCATGCATTTTCTTTGTAAATACTTTAGTGAAGTTATCTATAAAAAAAACAAAAAAAAACAAAAAAAAAAACTTTTCAAATACTTATGGTGTTTGGAAACTAATCACATGCCTATTTATTATTTTATGTGATTTTTTGGGGACCGCATCTATAAATATTAATAAAAAAGGTTCATAAAAAATGTAATACTTATTGCCAAAAAAAATTCAAACTTAAGGCACCATAGAATTTCTTCAAATGACTTTAACAGTGATCTTATGATGACAAGAGACTCCTAACACATTTGAGGAAAATCTTAGTTAGGGTATGACATTACAACATTTGGGGTCTCATCTGGAATATCTCTCAATCAACTAGTTTATGTTAAAAATAATCATTACTTAGTTTAGAGTTTTTCATTTTGTTAATTCTCTACTTTTGCATGTTAACTTTAGTGCATGTTCATATGCTAAATTTATTATATGTTATCACTATTATTTTTCATATTTTAATTATGCCTTGCATAATATAAATTGATTTCTTGTGTTTTTCAACTTTGTATATTGGTTATAATTATTAACATGTTGAAAAATGCAGCAAGAAATTCTCAATTTGACTTTGCCTTGATTAAATTGAGAAAAATGGAATTTCCACATTATCAGACAACTTGGATGCAGTTAACTGAGGTGACATGGCTCTTGTCACTCAGTTCGCTCAGTAAATTTGGATTAGAGGGGTTAAAGTTTAGTTAAGCATCTGTGATTGCTAATTTCTATCAATCAAGGTCAGTTATTTCAGGTTGTTTTTAGTCAAACTAGTTCCAACTATTGGAGGAACTAGTGGAGGTTAATTGTGCAGTGGGACTTTAGTCAAAATCAATAATCATCCAATTGATTGATCAATCAACCCAAAATAGCTAGTGCATGCAGAGAATTCGAGTTCCCCAGCCGTGGTGGAGATTCCAAGGTAGTGTAACATTAGTTGTAGACTAGTTTTGAGTGTACAAGTGTTGCATTTGAGAGTACAAATGTTGCATAAATTAGAGGATCATCCCTGGGAATTACAAAATAAATTTGATTAATTTCCTAAATAGTAGGGTTCTATTTTCTTAAGGAATTGCGTAAGGAAATAGGGGCTCAAGCATAGAAAAAAATTGATTATTGACTAAGTCTGGGTCATAGCTTCTCAATGAGCAGAGAGATAGCCTATTCCCTTGTAGGTTATGCTAAGAGCGAGCAACTAATTGTAACTCATCTCTATTCATCATATTAATGCAAGCAATCATAAGGGGTTTTTAATAGTTTCTTTCCCCTACAAAAATAGTGCGAGCATATGTGTTATTTCTTATTGCACGTTTTTTATTATGGTTCTAAATTGTGAATTATTCCATAGAGCAGTAGAGTAGGATTGTGTCTTGTGATTTAGATTAAAATTTCATGAGCAATTGTAATTCTACACCATAATTTCTACATGGTATCGGAGTAGTATTCACATTAGAGAAAGTATTTCAAAGTTGTTTCTCAGGAGAATCGAATTTGCAATTCAGTGCAGCAGGATCTCTATAGAGTTGGGAAGATGAGCTTCAAGGGGTTGAGGATAGAGTATTCCTTGGAAGGAAGCTCTAATTTCATTGCATGGTAGGATCACATGGAGGCGGTATTCGATGACAATGGATTGTTGGAATACATCAAGACATATGTTTCAAAACCATAAGCATATGATGCACAAAACCTTGCTCAGTGGAAGAAATATGTAGCCAAGGCGATGAGAGTATGGAAGGAATATAGGATCACATTGTCTCAAAAAACTCCACAAGAAAGAAACTCCTTTCGCAATGTGGAAAGCACTGACATAATTTTTTTGAGAATAGTAGTGACCATAGGAAGATGACAATCAAGGAGAAACTTCGAAATATTAAGATGTCGAAGAATGACACTATTCTACAGTATCTAAGTAAGTTCACACAAGTTCTTGATCAACTTGGCAGGGTTGGTGGTAATGTTGTAGAAGCTAACTTGGTAAGCCTATCCTACTAGGCCTTCCCAAGAAGTAACGGGAGGGAGAAACTACCAAATTGGGAACGCTTATGGTCTGATTTGGTACATGAGGAAATAAGGTGGAATACTAGCGATGGGACTTCATCCAAGGGCAAGGATGAAGAAAAAATTGCATTGGTTGGAAAGGGAAAATGGAATAAATCACAATCCAAACCAGAATCTAGCCAAGGGGGCAAGAAGAAATATTTGTCCAAAATTAAATGCTTCCATTGTCATGAATTTGGACACTATGCCACGATGTGTCCACATAAAAAGGCGAGCAAGAAGAACTTAGGAGGAGGAGTAGGTGAATCTTTTGCTTCATAGTTTGAGATTGACTTTACCCTTATCGCATGCATGGTAAGAAAAATGATGGGGAGTGTGTGGTACTTGGACTCAAGTGCATCGTTTCACATGAAAGGGTGTAGACAATTTTTGAGTGATCTGGAGGAGGAAGACTTGAAAATGCACATCAAGATGAGGTATGACAGAAGGTACAACGCAACTAAGATTTGTATATTCATTTTTCAAATGGATTTGGTCACCCCTCTTAGGTTCAAGGATGTCATTTTCGTTCTGGGCCTAAATAAAAATATCATCTCCTTTGCAGTTTTGAAAGACCGTGGTTATGATGTGATATTTAGAGAAGGAAAAGGATTATTAATACACATAGCCATGGGATAGGTGAAACAAATCAGGGTTCATTTGAAGAACCTGTATAAGCTATATGTGGAAGAATGTGTTGCATTAAGCACTAAGGTGGAGAAAGTGCGGAGTCATGATGTTGGTGAACTTTGGAACACAAGACTTGGTCACTTGCATCATGGCGCCTTCAAGATTATGCAACAAATAACCACTGGCCTCCCTAAATGAGCACTTGACCAACAAGATGTACGTAAAGGGTGTACCTTGGGGAAGTACACAAAATCCACATTCCATGATCAGGAGAACAAAGCACATGCAGTCTCGGAAGGGATCCACTCTGATGTATGTGGACCTTTCTCGACAGCCTCCACTGCCAAACATAAATATTTTGTAATTTTTATTGATGACTTCTCAAAGAAGTGTTGGATCTTGATCATGTAGCAGAAATATGAGACATTCTCCAAGTTGATATAATTCAAGGCACTGATTGAGAAAGAAATCAACAAGAAGGTGAAGGCTCTCAGGAGCGATAATGGAGGTGATTTTGTGTCGAGTTAATTCAAAAATTTCTATGTGAAAGAAGGAATTAGACAAGAATTGACAACACTCCGCGAAACAAAACAAAATGGGGTGGCTAAAAGAAGGAACCATATCATTATGGGCGCCACGAGGGCTATGTTGTATTATAAATGCCTACCACTATATTGTGGGTAGAGGCATGTGACACAACTGTCTATTTGCATAACCAAATTCCTCGTCTGATTCTCGTCATGATTACACCGATGAAGGTTTTTTTCTGGGAGAATGTTGGATGTGTCACTCTCTAGGATTTTTGGAGCCTCTTTCTACCACCATGCCTCCAATGAATCAAGGAAGAAGCTTGAGCCAACAATATAATTGGGGGTTTTTATGGGTTACAAAAAAACTTCTCAAATGTATTATGTGTACTTGTCATCCCTCATAATGAAATTTGTGTGAAGGGATGTAAAAGGTGATCAGGAGAAAGCGATGTGGTGCTCTCTTGAGAAGGAGCTCCAGATCCCAGTAGAAGAGGATATTTTAGCTCCAAAGGAGGAGACTCAAAAATTTGTGGAGTAGCCACAAATTGAGGAGCTGAGAGTGGAGACATCCACTTAACAAGAACCATCTAGAGAAGGTAGAAAAACGACCAAGCAAACTAATAGACTTGTGCATGATGAAAGGGAGAATGTGGGAGATCCTTCAAATGTGCATAGGAAGAGAAGGTCACTTGATTGACACACTGGCTACATGGCTCTAATGACTAATGTTGTTGAGACTGAGCCATCATCTTTGGAGGAATCAATAGATAAACCTGTATGGGTTTATTCAATGGTGGAGGAATATGAATCCATTGTAGAGAACAGTGTTTGGGATGTGGTCCTAAGACAAGCTAATAAATTTGTTGTGGGTTCAAGATGGATCTTCAAGATTAAGTAGGTAATAGACATAAGCATATAGAATTTTAAGGCCATATTTGTGGCCAAGGGATACTCTAGGGTTGAGGTAATTGACTATGAGGAGACCTTTTCTCATGTAGCAAGGTACTCATCCATTAAATCAATTCTTGCATTCTCTATGAAGATGGGGTGGAAGATCCACTAGATGGATGTAAAAAAGCATTTCTAAATGGGGTTATTGAGGAGGAGGTGTACATTGAGCAACCACAAGTTTTTGAGACATTTGATGGGGAGTCTCATATGTGCAGACCCAACCGAGCATTGCACAGTCTCAAACATGTACCTCGTGCTTAGTACACCGGGATCAATAACTATCTCATTGGTTTGGGCTTCAAAAAAAGTTAGTAGATGAAAACCTATATTACATCTTGGTAGAAGCTAAATTGCTCATTATTGTCTTATACGTTGATGATTTGATTTTAACTAGTAATGAGCAACTGATCAGATCTTGCAATGAGGACCTTGTAAGAGAATTTGAAATGAAGGACATGGGTATCATGCACTACTTCCTTGGGTTGGAAGTATGGCAAGGCGATGGGGAACTCTTTGTCTCTGAGGGAAAGTATGTAAATGAGATACTACATAAGTTCTACATGGAGAGTTACAAACCAATGGAGACACCTCTAGTGACCAACTAAAGGAAGGAGGATGCCACTTCAGGTGAGGAAGTGGATGCTACTATTTATTGGTAGCTAGTGGGTTCACTCATGTACCTTGTGAACACATGATCAGATATGTGATGTGCGTTCAACCAGTTGAGCCAAGCTATGGTTAGGACAACCAAATTATTTTGGAACGAAACTAAGCATGTTTTATGGTACCTGAGAGGCACTACCCAGTTTGGACTATGGTACAAAGAGATAAAGGGAACGAATTTGTGTGGCTTCACAGATTCAAATTGGGTGGGGAGTCCATCAAACTCAAATAATACATCAAGTGGAATTTTTAGTGTTGGTTCTACAACTATTTCATGGAACAACAACAAGCAAATATTTGTGTCGCTCAGCGCGTAAGAAACTGAATACATGGCTGTAATTCAAGCATCATGTGAACCAATATGAGAAACATACTTGTGGGATTATTTGGCTAGATCATGGATCCAACTATGATCTAATGTGATAATCAAATTTACGTCAAGCTCTACAAGAATCATGTATTTCACGATCAATCCAAGCATATAGATATTTAGTATCACCATTCACAAGATTGTGTGCGGAGGCAGATAATTTTGCTACAATACATTCCGACAAAGGAACAAAATACTGAAATTTTGAGAAAGGCCTTGTCAAGAGGGAAGTTTGAGTTCCATAAGTGTAGAATAGAGGTGGTTGATAATCCCTTTCTTACTGAGAGAGGGTGTTGAAAAATGCAGTGTGAAATTCTCAATTTGATTTTTCCTTTGATTAAATTGAGAAAAAATGAATTTCCACATTATAAGACAACTTGGATGCAGTTAATAGAGGTGGCATGGTTCTTGTCACTCAGTTAGATCAATAAATTTGAGTTAGAGGAGTTAAAGTTCAATTAAGCATGTGTGATTGTTAATTTGTAGCAATTAAGGTTAGTTATTTCAAGTTGTCTTCACTTAAACAAGTTCTAACAATTGGAGGAACTAGTGGAAAGTTATTTGTTTAATGGGACTTCAGTCAAACTCAGTGTTCATCTAGTTAATTGATCAATCAACCCAAAATAGCTAGTGCATGTAGATAATTCGAGTTCTCTAGTTGTGGTGGAGATTCTAAGGAAATGTAACATCAAGAATACAATAGTAACTAGAGTACAAGTGTTGCATGCAATTAGATGATCAACCTAGGGAATTTCACAATCAATTTGAGGATTTTACTAAATAATAGGGGCCTAATTTATCACGGAATTACGTAAGGAAATAGGGGCTCAAGAAGAGGAAGAAATTGACTAATTTTGGGTCAAAGCTTCTGAATGAGCAGAAAGATAGGTCATTCACTTGCAAGTTGTGCTCAGAGCGAGCAAGAAATTGTAATACTTCTTTATTCATCTTCGTAGAAGCTAAATTTCCTATTATTGTCTCATATGTTGATGATTTGATTTTAACTAGTGATGAGCAGTTGATTAGATCTTGCAAGGAGGACCTCGCAAGAGAATTTGAAATCAAGGACATGGGTATCATGCACTACTTCCTTGGGTTGGAAGTATGGCAAGGTGATGGGGAACTAGTGACCAACTGGAGGAAGGAGGATGCCACTTCAGGTGAGGAAGTGGATGCTACTATTTATCGATAGCTAGTGGGTTCACTAATGTAGCTTGTGAACACACGACAAGATATGTGATGTGCATTCAACCAGTTGAGCCAAGCTATGGTTAGGCCAACCAAAGTATTTTGGAAGGAAACTAAGCATGTATTATGGTACCTTGGAGGCACTACCTAGTTTGTATTATGGTACAGAGAGATAAAGGGAGTGAATCTGTGTGGCTTCATAGATGCAAATTGGGCAAGGAGTCCATCAAATTGAAATAATACATCAGGTGGAATTTTCAATGTTGGGTCTACAACTGTTTCATGGTACAACAAGAAGCAAATGTTTGTGGTGCTTAGCTTAGCAGAAGCTAAATACATGGGTGCAAGTCAAGCATCATGTGAGGTAATATGAGAAAGATACTTGTGGGACTATTTCACTAGATGATGGATCCAACTATGATCTAATGTGATAATCAGAGTTGCATCAATCTCTTCAAGAATCATGTATTTCACGATCGATCCAAGCATATAGATATTTGGTATCACCATTTATAGGACTGTGTGCAGAGGTGGATAATATTGCTACAATAAATTTTGAGAGAGGAACAAGATACTGACATTTTGAAAAAGGCCTTATCAAGAGGGAAGTTCTAGTTCCATGGGTGTAGGATAGAGGTGGTTGATAATCCCTTTCTTGTGAAAAGAGAGTGTTGAAAAATACAGCAAGAAATTCTCAATGTGAGTTTGCCTTTGATTAAATTGAGAAAAAATGAATTTCCACATTAGCAGACAACTTGCATGCAATTAACATACGTGACATGGTTATTTTCAGTCAGGTAGATCAATAAATTTGAGTTAGAGGAGTTAGAGTTCAGTTAAGCATGTGTGATTGCTAATTTGTCGCAATGAAGGTTAGTTATTTCAAGTTGTCTTCACTTAAACTAGTTCTAACTATTGGAGGAACTAGTGGAAGGTTAGTTGTTCAATGCGACTTCAGTGAAACTCAGTGTTCATCCAGTTAACTAATCAATCAACCAAAAATAGCTAGTGAATACAAAGAATTCGAGGTCTCGAGTTGACCTTGGGAATTGCACAATCAATTTGAGGATTTTACTAAATAATAGGGGCTTAATTTCTGAAGGAATTGCACAAGGAAATAGGGGCTCAAGCAGATGAAAAAATTGACTAAGTTTGGGTCAGAGCTTCTGAGTGAGTAGAGAGATAGGTTATTCACTTGCAAGTTGTGCTCAGAGTGAGCAAGCAATTGTAATACTTATTTATTTACATCAAATTCATGTCAGAAAATATAAGGTTTTTTTAACAGTTCCTTTCCACTCGAAAAATACGGTATGTATGTCTGTTTTTCTTATACATGTTTCCGCTTGTGGTTTTAAATTGTGAATTGAATTTTACAAAGCAATAGATTAAGATTTTGTCCTGTGATTTG
>APFE031065132.1:0-15849 GCA_000404065.3 Pinus taeda
CATGTAGATGTGTAGTAGTTGCATGTAGTTGCATGCTTTAACTAAGAGTCCGCATGCAGTTGCATGTAGTTGCATGCTCTAACTGAGAGTCTACATGTAGGTGTAGTAGTTCCAACACTGGTGATGCGGAAGACGCAGCTTTTGACAACATAGCCTTGGGCACCTTTCTCACTGGTAATCAGACCAGGATTTCTAAAGGCGGTATGTTTAAGTTTGGATTTTTCAATCTCAACCACAACAATGTTGAAAAATGGTATATTGGAATTTGGTATGCCCAGGCTTCGCAACAGACAGTCGTTTGGGTGGCCAACGTGCAGCAACCGCTGGAGAACTCGTCCAGCGTTCTTAATCTCACAGAGGACGGGAGTCTCCTTTTGTGTTATGGAAGATCCACCATTTGGTCTTCCAAGGGAAACGGGAATAAGCCTTCTTCTGCTGTGATAACAGATTCTGGTAACTTGGTTGTTGTGAGTGCCAAGAATAACACTCAAATCATTTGGCAGAGCTTTGACTATCCGCAAAATACATGGTTGCGAGGCATGAAGGTTAGCAATAGCCAGAGGCTGTCTGCGTGGAGGAGCCCTTGGGACCCTAGTCCTGGACCCTTCACCCTGCGGATGGATCCAAATGGAGCCGTCCAGTTCGTGCTAATGTGGAATAATGACACCACATATTGGCACAGCGGTCTTTGGAACGGCCAGTATTTCAGCAATGTTCCCGAATCCGTGAAAGATGGGTCCGATCTTACATATTTCAGAAGCGGTTCGTCTATGTATTTTACTTCAACTATACCGCAGGGAGTCCATTTCTTTATGGATCAGTCCGGACAAATTCGAACGGACGCATTGGTGGAAAATAAAGGATGGATGCTGGCCTGGAAACGGCCTCTCACTCAATGTGAGGCTTATGCCATATGCGGGCCTTATGGATCGTGCAATAATAACAATGTTCAGTCCTGCAACTGCGTGTGGGGCTTTGTACCAAGAGACAGCCGAGATTGGGATTCTCACCAGTGGTCAGGCGGCTGTGTTCGGAAGACTCCGTTACGATGCAGTCATGCGGCAAACCAGAGCAGGACCGACGGGTTTGTAGAAATAAGTGGCACATCTGTGCCCTCTCACGGGGTTGAATACAAATGCCAAAACCGGTGCCAGGAAGCCTGTCTCAGCAATTGCTCCTGCACCGCATACGCTTACATTAACGGCAATTCGCAGAGGTGTGTAATGTGGTTCAGTGAATTACTAAATCTGTACGATACTTCCAACGGGATCTCTCTGTTTCTGCGGTTAGATGCCGCTGATGTGCCTCATTCCGTCAATTCCAACAAGAAAACCAAACTCGCAGGCGTGGTGGGTGGTGTCGTAGGAGGGCTGCTTGCTATTTTGGCTTTTGCGTTGTTGCTTATCTGGTGTTGGAAGCGATCGATTTTGTTTTCCACAGAATACGTCCTCCCCGGGCTAACTTTATTCACTTACCGAGAGCTGCAGAATGCAACGAAGAATTTTTCTGATCGTCTGGGAGGTGGCGGTTTCGGCTCCGTCTTCAAAGGGACTTTAGCAGATGGCTCGCCGGTGGCAGTTAAGAAGTTGGAGAGTGTGAGCCAAGGAGAGAAGCAGTTTTGCATGGAGCTGAGTACCATCGGAGTTGCCCAGCATGTGAATTTGGTTAGGCTGCTGGGGTTTTGTATAGAGGGCTCCCAAAGACTGTTGGTGTACGAATACATGCCTAATGGCTGCCTCAGCTCCTTCCTATTCAAGAAATCCCAGAGAAATCATGAACAGCACAAGTTGTTGAACTGGAAAACGAGCTTCAGCATCGCGGTCGGAACTGCTCGGGGAATTGTTTACCTGCACGAGGAGTGCAAGGACCGCATTATTCACTGCGACATCAAGCCCGAAAATATCCTCCTAGATGCCAATTTCTGCCCGAAGGTGGCCGATTTTGGAATGGCGAAGCTCCTGGGTAGAGAGTATAGTAAGGTCTTGACGACCATGAGAGGAACGAGAGGGTACTTGGCCCCCGAGTGGCTCTCAGGTCTGCCGATCACTGTGAAGGCCGACGTCTACAGCTTCGGCATAACGTTGCTTGAAATAATTGCGGGGCAGAGAAACATGGACAAGGTCTCTGAATCCGAACTATATTTTCCAGCTTGGGCTGCAACTCACATCAGCAGAGGAAACGCCATGGAAGTGCTCGACAAGGAATTGTTGAATGATGCAGACCTGGAAGAAGTGAAGAGGGCTGCCATAGTGGCAGGATGGTGTATCCAGGACGACGAAGATGCGAGGCCGTCGATGAGTAAAGTGCTGCAGATATTGGAAGGTATTGTTGACGTACCCCCTCTTCCCCCGATTCCCCACTCTCTCGATACCTGTGATGACAGTCCAGGCGTTTTCTTATGGGATGAAGATATCTCTGCATATGCACGCAACGACATTGGTACTCCCTCCACTCCACTGTAGCGTCTCCTCGATAATAGTTTTTACATAAAAAGGCGTCTCCCTTGTTAAAATAAGCTAAGTACTCCTGACTAGTGGGTTTAAATTAGAGAGTAAATATATTTGAGTGTCGACTAAGTTTAAGTGATATAGATAAGTTGTTAGTTGGAAATATATACATATTTTTTATTGGGTTCATTGTAATTAGCAGATCTTGTAATTATCAGATCGGTTGATTGTAATTATCGGGTTCATTGGGTTCATTGTAATTATCAGATTTTATGTGATAAATAAAAAAAGGATAGCGCTTGTGTTTTGTGTGTGAAATTTGTATTTTGGCTTTTATGTTTTTTCAACAAATTGGTATCAAACAAAGTTATAAAGAGCTAAAGAGATGTTAAAGTAAGCTAATTACCTCTAAAGAATTGGCTAAAATTAAAGAATCATTGAAGCTAGGGTTGGGTGTTGAAGTGTGAGTCAAGTCAAAGAGAATTTACAAAGAGCCAGGGAGATGTTAAAATAAGCTAGAGATGTTAAAATAAGCTAATTACTTCTACTTGAAGAGTTGGCTAAAATTAAAGAATTAGTTACAAATAGCCAGGGAGATGTTAAAATAAGCTAATTACTTCTACTTGAAGAGTTGGCTAAAATTAAAGAATTAGTTAACTAAGTGTTGAGTGTTGAAGCGTTGAGTCAAGTCGAGTTAACTCATAGTCGAATTAAGTGTGTGGTTGCATGTCAAGATATTTTAGACGAGTCACAGATGTGTAGTTGCATGTCAAGATATTTTAGGCCAGTCTCTAGTGGAAAAGGTTTAAATACTCTTCACCTAGTTTATTGTAAGAATCAAGTTTTTGTGTGATTAATAGAAAAGCCACAACTTGTATATTTTGTGTGAAATTTGTGTTTTGCCTCCTCTACCTTTCCAACAAATTGATATTGGAATTAAAAAGAAATTACAAGATCCATAGTGCTAGCAAAGTAAGCAATAAAAAAGCCAAAAAAAGCCAATCACTTTTTTTTATAAATTTACATTACACATTTTTTTAAATTATTAAAAACGCACCAATTTCACACTTTGTTAATGTAAAAAGTTTCACAAAATTTATGTGGTCAAAACCACATAAATTTAGTCAGATTTAGCTGTTAAGTTATCCGTTGGAATATCTGCTCAGACTATTTAGCATGCTACCCTGGATCTGTTTCTTCAACTTGTCCTGACGATGAACCACACTGGTTGGTTCGAAACGCGTCGACAAATGTTTATCTACATATGATTTACACAGAAGCTAGTCTTTCAACCATTTATGAATAATAAAAGCCTCCATTCAACCACTCAAGCCGTTAATAATGGTGAAACTGTATCCATTAATTGTACTTGAACCAAGTCAAGTTCACGTGGGCCGCATTACTTTATATTAAAACCTTTTAAAAAAAGGGCACGTGACGTCCTTTTCAAAGTGTTTTTCAGCGGGAATAAGAATTTCGAGTGACTTTATAAAAGATTTGGAAAAATATTTATAAAAGGCATTCATGAGCTTATGAAAGTTTTTGTTTCCTATATAAAGTATTTTTATATAAAGGTTTATTTTGTTAAAGGGATTTATTAAAAAAAAAATTAAATTTTTTTGAAAGTGTAAAGTTTTAAAGTGTTTTTTTAAAAAAGAATTTTACTATAAAGGTTTTGTTTAAAAGGGTTTATAAAGGGTTTTAGCAAAATAGTGTTTTATTATTTGAAGTGTATTTTTTGAAGAAAGATGGTTTTCTCAAATTTCCAGCCCCAATTTCTACCATTTATCGGGAACGATTATGATGTGTGGGTCATTAAGATGGTGACCATATTGTAGGCTCATGATGTTTGAGATTATGTCCAGTTTGGGTTTTCAGAATCTACAGATGAAGCAACGAAACGAGCTCTCACTAATGCAGAGAGGGAACAATGGAAGAAAGAAAAGAAGAAGAATGCACAAGCGTTGCAACTTATCCAGCAAGGAGTGGATTGCACAATGTTCTAGAAGATTATTATCACATCTTCACCAAAGGAAGCATGGGATACCTTGCAACAAGCTATAAAGGTATGTCCAAAGTCAAAATTGTTAAGTTACATAATACTATGAGAGATTTTGAAAGTCTACAGATGAAGGATACATACGACATCGATTCTTTCATGAATCGAGTCATGATTGTCGTAAATTAGTTAAAAATTTATGGTGAGGAAATTAAAGATCAGACAGTGGTTGATAAGGTTCTCAGATCTTTGTCTATCAAATTTGATGTTATGGTAGCAGTAATAGAAGAAGCCAAGGATTCGACATCACTAACAGTTGATGAGTTGATGAGATCACTTATATCACATGAGACAAGGATAGACAAAAATAATGATTCTACTTTAGAAACCGATTTCAAAAGCAAAGTTTCTATTTCAAGAGACAGAGGTTGAGGCAGAAGTAGATCGAGAGGCAGAGGACGAGGTGGAAGATATGGTGGTTAGAGAGATGGTAGCGAAGAGCATGAACGTGAAAGTGGAAGAAACTATAGAAGCTTCAACAATAATTAAAGAGGTGACAAATCAAAGGTGGGATGTTATTATTTCAATAAATTTGGTCATTATGCCTGTGATTGCAAGAAGAGGATAGTTGATTAAGGGAACTAGAGAGCTAATGTCACTACAGAAAGTACTAACTCCATGTTCCTAGCTTACCATACCATGCATGAACCTTCTAATAATGTGTGGCTATTAGATAGTGGTTGCAATAACCACATGATAAGAAACAAGAATTTGGTTGCAAATCTGTGAAGACAGAGGTAAAGTTGGGAACTGATAAGACTGTGGATGTAGATGGCAAAGGAGCGATCAACATTCTGACCAAGCAAGGGGAGATGAAGACAATATCAGAGGTATATTATGTCCCTCGTCTCAAACATAATTTGAAAAGTGTTGGTCAATTGACATAGAAAGGATACAAATTTACCGTTCAAGGACAAGAATGTGTTATATATGACAAACCACCATGAAAGAAACTAATAGAAAAGGTGCAGATGACGAGGAAAAAACTCTTTCCTCTAGTCATGAATTACAGTGATCAAGTTAATTATTCTACAATTGCATGTTCTAATGATTATTGGTTATGGAAGTTTCGGTTTGGACACTTGCACTTTTCTGGTTTAAGATTATTTCAGCTGAAACAGATGGTTAGAGGATTACCTCCCATTAAAGAACCTGCTAGTACTTGTGAGTGTTTCATCTTGGAAAAGCAACATCGTGAAAGATTTCCAAAGTGAGTTGCATGCAGAGCAAAGCAACCTCTTGAGATAGTGCATACAGACTTGTGTGGACCTATGAGGACACAATTGATTGGTCAAAGTTGTTACTTCTTCATGTTCATTGATGACTATAACAAAAAGACTTGGATTTACTTATTGAAGCAGAAGTTTGAAACTTTTGCAAACTTCAAGTAGTTCAAAGCCTTAGTAGAGAATCAAAGTGATCGACACATCAAGGTATTAAGGTCAGATCACGGTGGAGAATATAATTCAAATGCATTCCATGATTACTACAAAAAACATGGAATCAAAAGACAATTTACAACTAGATACACACCACAGCAGAATGGTGTAGCAGAGAGAAAGAACAGGACAATTATGAACATGGCAAGAAGCATGTTGAAAGGCAGAAACTTATCTAATGAGTATTGGGCAAAAATAGTTGCATGTGTTATTTATGTGATTAACAGATCTCCTACAAGAGTGTGACGAACAGAGTATCAGAACAAGCATGATCAGGTATGTCTTGTAGCGTACCTCATCTTAGAGTATTTGGATGTGTAGATTATGCACATGTGCCTAAATAGCTAAGAGGAAAATTCGACAATAAAAGTGAAAAATGCATATTTCCTAGTTAGAGTGAGCAATCAAAAGCTTACAAATTGTATAACCCTGTCACCAAGAAGACCATAATTAGAAAAGGTATTGTGTTCAAAGAAAAAGAGTCATGGAATGGGACTGTAGACAAAACACTTGATGCACAAGTGCCACTGATGGAAGAAGATGGTGTAACAGAAAAGAAGCAATAAGAATAACGTGTGGAGACACCAAACAGAGACACACCAACAAAGAGTCCAATATTTTTTGAGCAACATGGATCTTCAAACAAATCAACAAATCGAGATTCTCTCAACAATCAATCAGGTGATGAATCAAGCAATGATAAGAGAAAGATGAGAAGTCTGAAAATTATTTATGATGATTTGGATGTTAGTTCAAATTTTGGATTGTTGTCATTCCAACCTTTCTTGTTTGAAGAAGCTATCATGAAAATTGGGTGCAAGCCATGGATGAAGAAATTGCAGCTATTTAAAAGAATGATACACGGGATTTGGTTGATTTGCCAAAGGACAAAAATCTCATTGGTGTGAAATGGATGTACAAGACAGAGTTGAATGATAAAGGCAAAATTAACAGATTTAAAGCAAGACTTGCAGCAAAAAGATTTTCGCAGCAATCGGGAATAGACTTTGGAGAAACATTTTCTTTGGTAGCCAGATTGGATACTATAAGAGCAATTCTAGATACAACAACTCAGAACAAGTGGAAAGTATATCAGATGGATGTGAAATCAACCTTCTTGAATAAAGGTGAGAGATACACCGTAATTGAAGTATTATCAGTTTACTTGTGCCAATTAAGAACAAGGGCTCTTGATTTTTCAGCTTAGAAAGATGTCAAATCATTGTTTGCTTTAAATGCCCGGTCTTTGTTTCAGAAGTCTCTTCCAACCAGTTATTATGGTAATTAATAACTTGCATTTGCACTAAGATGAAAGCCTAGGCCAACCACTATAAGAGTTTTATATAATTCAATGTGAGAGTATTATATAATTCATAGCTTAAGAATATTTGGAAAATATATTTCCTACTTGTCTAAGTTGTGATGGTTATATTTTAAGATCTAGATGTTCTTAGATAAGTGTTTGGTTGAGATATTTTCTTGATTGTATGGTTAAGGTAGAATTACTATCTTCAACCAATGTTTGATGTATTTATATATGTGATAATCTAATGTAAGTGAAGTTATTGGTGTGCAATTGGTTTTTTAACTTGGTATCAGAGCCCTTTTGGGCTTCACCCTTGACTGGGACAATCAAGGATATGCAGCCATAATAGTTTTTGTAGTGTGTGTTTGTCTATCCATAGAATAGATTTCTGGTTGTGTGATAGATCAATGCTTGAGAGAGGGTGTGAGATCTAATATAGATCTGATATGGACTTTGGACAGGGGATAAATAGCAGGTGTTCCGCCACTAGATCAAAGCAGCTAGTGTGAAGAACCACACATTGTAGATCAATTTAAAGTAAAAAGACAAGAAGGCTTTGCTGCGTGATGTGTCATCCAGAGCTATACATTGCTAAGTGCATAGAAGTTGCAGAAAGTTGGGCATGTCTCATTGCACCTGCGCATTGGAAGAATGTTTGGAAAATCCAACAAGTATAACAATTAAAATTTTACGATGATAGTCACTGTTAGAACCAGCTCGAGTCAACAAAAACAGCTATGTTCAGTCACTTGGTGGAATCACCATTAATGTCGATGTCAAACATTTGGATTTGCAACCATTTGACGAGCTTAAATTATTGAATCTTTTGAATGAGCCAACTAAGAGGAATGTTTTGTTGACATATTGTTTTGAATGAGCCAACAACGTTGTCATGATCCCTGAAAGCAGCGAAGCTTGCTATCATTATTTTTTTATTGGCTATCATTATATTTGTTTTCATTATCATTAGTGGCATCTGTGGGCACTAAAGCTCATGAGATCGGGTGTTCTGAAGATCAGAGGTTGCGGTAGAAATTGGGGCTTAGGTTTCTTGAGTTGAAGATCCAGTGCCCACTGTCGCTTATGTGTTTTGTAACGTGTTAAGTATTATACAGGATCACAGTTGTTTGGTGGTATATCAAATACATAAAACGAAATATAAATGTGGAAATATTATAGGGAGAATCTGGATTCTACAATGGATGTTGCCTGGAGAATTTATAGCAGAGTCATGTGCGGCATTGATGCTTAGAGTGTGTTTACCTGTGTAGACAAGAAAATTTGACTTTAAAGGACTCTTGCTTGCCATGGTGCACAAAGCCTTCACCATGAGCTACAGTTACATTCCATGTTGGAAATATGGATCCTCTTTACAGGTCATATGTAGAGAAATGTGAACGTTGTGTTGGAGAATTTATGAGAATGGCAGGGATGCACCAAAAGTAGTGTTTTTCAATAACTATTAAGATTTTGTTGTTGTAACAATTAAATTATTCTTAGTATTTTAGTATTTTATTTAAAGGTTATATAAGTTTTTAATTTTGGTTTGTACTTTACAATGTGAAAGAGGTCAACAAATTGGTTTAATGGTATCAAGTGATTTATAGGGAATTAAGAGCAGGTAAAAACTCAATATGGATGGTTGTCTAGTTAGTTTGGTAGCTGTGGATCTAGGGAAGGATCCCTCATTTGCGTGAAAGTGTTCTTTTGGTGAGGTTATGCGACAACTTGGAATGTTGTTCAATAATTGAATTTGGGAGATCCGTGATTTGAGAGTTTGAGAGTGGAACTCTGGAATCTAGCTTGCCAATTACACCTTTTAAGAGGGTTATGAGACAACTTGATGGAGTTAGTAGCCTAGAAGATTTTGAATTAACAATGACGGAGAGCTATGCAGTTATAATGGTTGACATAAACATGTATGCAAAGGATATCCTAGTAGACTGGCAGTTGTAGTGGTTGGGTGCCCATGCATTATGGTGGATGGTTGTTCCTTTATATGGAAGTTGACATATTCTTCTTTCTGTTTATAAACACCAAGACAATAGTTAGACTTTTCTGATTGAGATTGAGACAAGTAGTCCTTAAGGGAGGGACTTGGAAAATATAATTCCTACCTGTTTAACTTGTGATGGTTTCTAAGTAAAGGAGTTTGTTCTTATTGTTTAGGAGTTGTTAAGATCTAGATGTTCTTAGATAAGTGTTTGGTTGAGATATTTCCTCAACTAGTTGATTGTATGGTTAAGGTAGAATTACTATCTTCAACCTATGTTTGATATATTTACGCCGATAGGCGTCCCTCCTATTGGAGTTGGGCACTTTAATGATTTTACTAATCAACAAAATTGATAGGATGTTTTGAATTGAAAGATGCTAGTATATTCTCGTCATTGTCACAATATCAATGGATTGAATTCACACCACTAACTTCCCTGCATATCTAAATCGCATGATTAAACCTTGTTTAAATTAAATTTTTACAAAGCTACATTAAAAATTTACCATGCCATTTGTTAATTGACACCTATCAATGTAACACACACCTTACACATACACTTGGCATAGTAGTGGAAAGGTGTATTTCGATGATCATCCATTCAAACCATTGGTAACGTGTGTCCAATTCTAAATAACAGTTGTCTGTAGGTTAAAAGCTAATTAAACCTTAATTAGATTAATATATTGAACACATTTGTTACCCCAAACACAAATAAAACTAATTACACCTTAATTTTGGACATACTCTAAATCATATCAACATTTTGAAAAAAAAAAATATAAATAATTTATAAAATCTTTTGACCTAAAAGATGATCCAATTAACTTTTTATTAGCTTTTTATTATGATTATCCACAAACATCTCATGATTTCCTAGTTTCTTTTATATATTTATCATTCTACCCTATGTTAATTTCATTTTTTAAGTTACATATCATTTATATTTTAGGTTAGTGAAGTATAAAATATTAAAAAAATCACTATTTAATAATTTAATAATTATAATTTATAATTAATCCCGTTAATACTCGAGTCCTTTAATATGGATATGTTCACCTAATAATAATTTGTTCCTTTTTTATTTAATTTTAATTTTAATTTTAAATTGGAAAAATGGATATGAAACACATTTATGGCTATTTTCATGTCTACCTGTTGGTAAAGTTAGTTGGGCTCTTAAACTAATTACACCTTAATTTTGAAGATACTCTAAGTCATATCAACATTTTGAAAAAAAAAATAATATAAATAATTTATAAAATCTTTGACCTAAAAGATGATCCAATTAACTTTTTATTAGCTTTTTATTATGATTATCCACAAACATCTCATGATTTCATGGGTTCTTTTATATATTTATCATTCTACCCTATGTTAATTTCATTTTTTAAGTTACATATCATTTATATTTTAGGTTAGAGAAATATAAAATATAAAAAGAAATTCACCATTTAATAATTTAATAATTATAATTTATAATTAATCTGGTTAATACTCGAGTTCTCTAATATGGATATGTTCATCTAATAAGAATCTGTTCCTTTTGTATTTAATTTTAATTTTAATTTTAAATTGGGAAAATGGATATCAAACAAATTTTGGGCTCTTTATGTTTGTTGACAGTAACTTGAGGTGTTGGATTTTAGGGCAATCTAGATTAATAATTTCAGTCTTATTGGCTTTTCTAGACTAGAGTATTAGTGGAGGGTCAAATCTATATTCAAGGAATGAATTCTTATTAGATGAACATATCAATAGTAAAGGAATCTAGTATTAACCATTATTAATTATAAATAATAATTTTAAATTATTAAATAGTGATTTTTTCTTAAGCCATTGGTGACCTATACAATTCAAAATAACAGTTCTTTGTAATTTCATTAAATTGTACATGAATTTCACCCTTCCGTGCTCTTAATAGTAACTCCAAAAAACAGGTGTGTCTATAACTCCAAAAAATAGGTGTCGATCAATTTCACCATCCATGCTCTTAATAATAACTGCTCCACTCCATTTCTTATTGTAACGTGAAGGAATAATAGAATAACTCTCCCACTGCATGTCTGATTCTAACCTTTGAGGAATAATAGAATAACACTTCGACTCCATCTTGAGCATTTCAAATTGTCATTAAATATTTATTGTACTTATTATTCATTACCATTCCATCTATTATAATCAAAGGCTCCATGGATGCATGCATTTAATTCGTAACCCTTGGGTTGTTGAAATTGTTGACTCACTAAGGTTGTTGGAATAGTTTAAGGATTACTATAATGATTGTTGGAATGATTACTCTAAATATTTGAAGGGCTTATCTTGCGTTCTATCTACTAAGAAAGGCGAAAAATATTTCATAGTATTCCTTTTCTCTACCTAGTGCTTTTTTCGGTTTGGTTCAAGATTCATTGGAGGAACCCTTTCTTAGTGATTGGGTTGTTGGAATTTTTGAAGGATTGTTGGAAGGATTGGTGCAAGGGTTACTGGAACCATTTGAAGGGGCTTATCCTGGCTTCTATCTCCTAAGAAAGGTGCACAGTTTGTAACTTAGATTTGTTTTCAATGGCCACTCTTAACAAAATTTGTGCTTACTCTAATGATCTAATGTGGAATGTCTTTGTTGATTTTCACTAAATTCTTGTTGAACAGTCCATACCAAATATATAAATATATATATATATATGGGCTAAACATAACATAACATAAATTGGAATCTAACTTGATACAAAAGCCTCAATCAGCTACATTCAACTGTACTTCCTTATTTTGGCCCACACCATTTTGGTTCTCCTGTCTATGTTTCTTTTTATATGCCCTAGCTTAATTTTCAAATCAATTCATCCTTAACGTATATTTGACATGCACTTTTTCGATCATAACATTAACCATTCTGAATGTTTCAGAATGATTTTGGCTATATTCAGACCCGTCACCAACATGTTGCAACACGGAGATTGAATTTACACCATCTTATGTATGAGGGTATGATTCTATGATTGAGGTAAAAGGTGTTAGGTTTTGGTGTAATGACTCCCTCCATCCATGATAGACCCTCACTACATTTGCAATCAACACAACTATATGCGTTGTCTCCATCGTTGCAAATCGTGCGAACGTTTCCTCATAGTCTCCTCCATGTTGTTGCTTGTATCCTTTGAAAACTAAACTTGCTTTGTGCCTTTCAATACTATCATTGACATTTCTCTTGGTCTTATAGACCCACTTCAATCCAATGACTTGTTCTCCTTACAACAAGTCCACTAAATCCCATGTTTGATTCTTTTCTATTACTTTTATTTCTTCCTCCATTGTTGCAATCCAGTTTTCATCTTTGACTGCATCCTCAAAGTGAATTGGGTCATCAACATGACAAAACAGAGCAAATAATAAATTCAGGTCAGCGCTGCTATCAACTTCATCTTTCTCATATATTTCATTCAATTTTCTAAATTTTGGTCTTCTTATGCTTGTTGAAGATGGGCTTGATAATCACTTGGTGTTGCACTTTGCGGCGTGCTTGGATAAGCACTTGCTTGACTGCGTGATGTTGTCCTAATATTTGTTGATGGTGTTCCTTATTGCCTACTTTGTTGTGCTTGAATAAGAGTAGAGGGAGTCACTATTGAGGAATTACTTGTTGTTGTCAATTCCTCTTTGTCATCATGTGGTATGTGTTCTTTGACATTAACTGTCTTCTCTAAACTTCCATCTCATGCTTCCTTCTCTATGAACTGCACATCTCTGCTGATTATGACCTTCTTGGTTGATAGATTGTAGAGCATGTATGCCTTGGATTCATCACTGTATCCAACAAATATACATTTCCCCCCCTTGCTATCAAACTTCTTCCTCAACTCATCCTGGACATGGGCATATGCCACACAACAAAAGACTCTCATCTGAGTGACACTATGCTTTCCTCCACTCCATGCCTCTTTAGGAACTATGTTCTCAATGCTTTTGGTTGGACATCTATTCAAGATATATGACACACAAGGGATAACTTCCGCCCAATAATCATTTAGCAAATGATTTGCCTTCAACATACTCCTTGCCATTTACATAATGGTCCTATTCTTCCTTTTCACCACACCATTTTGCTGAGGCGTATACCTTGTTGAAAATTGCTTTTCAATTCCATGTTCCCTACAAAATCAAAGGAAATCATTTGAGATATATTCGCCACCTCTTTTAGTCTTGAGGACTTTGATGTAGTGACCAATTTGCTTCTCAACAGGAGCCTTGTATTGGCAAAAGTGCCCAAACACTTCACTTTTCTATTTTAGGATATACACCCATGTCTTCCTTGTGTAGTCATATATGAAGGTTAATACATAGTGGTTGCCACCAATTGATGGTGTCTGCATTGGTCCACATAAATCTGAGTGGACAATCTCCAAAAGTGCCTTTGCCCTTACTGACTTTCCTTCTCAAAATGTGTCCCTATGTTGCTTGCCTAAGATGCATCCTTCAAATAAGTTGTCCAATTTTTCTATTAGTTGTAATCCCTTGACTATGCCTTTCCTATGTAGCAAATTCAAACCACCAAAGTTGAGATGTCCAAATCTCAAATGCCATAACCAATTTTCATCTTTGACTTCTATTTTATAGTTAACTTGTGTAACCATTTCCTATTTTCTTCCATCCTCTTGTGAGTCCATTAATAGTTTTGCTTGTGCACCTTCTTCCTTCAAATCTAATCTATTTTTTTTTATTACAAAGGAATCAACAACTGGAGCAGCCTCGTAACTCACGTAACACGGGGTTGATTCTGACCGCTACCACTATAACCCCTGGGAACTATGCCCACCCCTCTCCACAGCTCCGGGCTAGTCCAAGGGATTTGAACTCGTGACCTTCAATATGAAGCCCACCTTTCTAACAAACTTCACCGCATTCTGATTACCAACTCGCCTACCACCGTGGGGCTCCTTCAAATCTGATCTTATCTTTAGGGGAAACATTCTATTGTTTGTCATCTAAACCTTTGCAATCAGTTGTCTTCTTGGAGGCCTATCCAAAATTGTGCACTCATCATTTTGGAATAAGACATCGTAGCCTTTTTGCATGAGATGTCCAATGCTTATGAGGGTATGTTTCAGATTGGGGACAAAGTAAACATCTGAGATGTACTTCTTCTTCCCCTTCTTTGTTATGATATCAATTCTTCCTTTTCCCATGATAGGGACTTTTCTATCAATCCCTAATGTCACTTCATATTTCACACTTTCATCTAGATTGGAAAAAATTACTATGTTCCTTGACATATGATTGCTACACCCTGAATATAGATACCATATAGCACTTTGTTTTTCTTGTGCTACATTACAAGCTAAAAACATGTTTTCATGGTTCTGATTTTCTTTTGTGAAATTTACACTTGGCTTGTTACTAATTTCATATTGCTTCTTTCTACATTCATTTGCATAATGACCATACTTCTTACAATAATGACATGGGACTTGAGATTTATCATACCTCTAAACTTGTGCCTGATTTTGGCTTGGGCCTTGACTTAGATTTTGATTGTTGCCCCTTCCACTTGAGCTTGAAGGGCTACTTCTTCCAGCTCTATGTGAGTTTTTTCCTCTTCCTCTAATATATGATCTTACTCTGGCTCCACCTTGACCAAATGATACTTTTGTCTTGAATGCATGCTCGAATGAGGAGCTTGTTGCTCTACTTAGTCGAGCTTGTTGCTCTACTTAGTCTACGTTCATGAGAAATCAGTGATGCATTCATCTCATCAACTGCGAACTGTGAGAGATCCTTTGTGTCTTCTATGGGCACAACAATGGCCTCAAACCTTGTTGGCAAACTTCTGAAAACATTCTCAACTATTCTTCTTTCCTCAAGTGTCTCACCATGACACCTGATTTGAGTAACAAACCCACTTATATGTCTAAAAAATGAGTCTATATTATGAGACTCTTTCATACAAAGTGTTTCAACATCTCTTCTTAGCATTTGTAGCTTTTCTGTCATGAATTTTTCCATTCCTTGGTAGGTTGTCCGGAGGGTGTCCCATGCTTGCTTAGAGTTTGTTGCTGCTACAACCCTTATGATAATACTTTCTTGAACTTCTTGGAAAATATAGAATAGGGATTTTGAATTCTTCTTCCTATTGTTCCTCAATAGATCTCTTTCTGCTTGAGATAAGGCATTGTATGTTGCTATATCTGCTAGTTTTTTAAAACCATTCTCGGCCAAATCGAATGTCTTGAGATGAAAACAGGGTTTTCATTGTAATAATGTTGTAGCTCTGATACCACTTGTTGTAAATCTAACCCAAGATATTATAGATCTGATAAGAAATTATAAGATAATGCAAAGAAACCCAGAAATGATATGAAATGATTATTTATTAATCAAACCCTTAAGGTAGGGCAACACCATATATTCACTCCTTAAGGAAGGAGAACACTCCACAAGCCATATGCCTGTTCATACAAGAATACTTCTCTTCATATCCTTCCATGTGGAGTCTCTAGCCTCTATATAGGCCTCATACATACAATACCATGTATCATTACCATGGTTTGCTCATACCATCAACTAATACCATGGGCCCCTTACATTATTATTAACTACTTGTGGTC
>APFE031065132.1:17639-38793 GCA_000404065.3 Pinus taeda
GCTTGCAGAAAAGATAAAAATAATAAAGAAACAGGGTATCAGGCTAATTGTTGTCAAGGTGGAGATTGTTGAGATTTTCGGTTTTCATAAATTAGGCAAAAATCTCATGTAGGTGACAACAATAGGATTTGTTGATATATTAGCTCTATTTTGTTGGGGAAGAGTTAATGCATCCTATATTTGTTGTGAGAGGATTTATGAGTCAGTTAGATTCTCTTAGCTATAAAATATATGCCCGTAGAGATATTGGGATGAGTTAGTGAGTGAGAGGAAATAATTATTTGTAATCTCCTGGTTAATAATAAAATTGCCGATGCCTCTGTTTGGTGGACGTAGCCTAGATTGGTTGGGTGAACCACGTTAAATCATTGTGTCTATTGTGTATAATTTTTATACTGTATTTTGTCTTTAAGTTTCCGGTGCGCGTTGTTATGCTTCAACAAAGTCTTTAGCTCTTAATTGATTAGAGTTGACGGTTTTCAACCCTACAGCTTTTTCATAATTGCTTATTGGCTTTCTAGGGTGTAACAAGATTGTTTTTATTTAACAATAAGCATTTGTCAGTAATATAGATGCATATGTGTAATTTGTAAGTCATCAAATGAAATTTTGTTCATTTCTGTCAAAAAAATGTACAAAACATTTAAATAAGGTAGACTCATACAAAAAATATACTTGAAGAAATTGGATTCTTCTCAAGAGATCCGCATTTAAGATAAATCTATGCTGATTAAAAATTCATTACATCCAAAAAAATCATCTTTGCAATACTATGTCTCATTTATTTATACTAATTTTAATAAATTTCATTAAGTTTGGTAATACCGTTCTTAAATGCTAGATATTTTTATTCTAATTTATGTATCATTCATTTCCTTGATCACTGTTTCCACGGTTTCCAGACGTAACAGTAATGGAAGAATCAATAATAAGATCTGTATATCAACTATCACCGTATTGACGATTTAGGAACATAAACTTAATTGATAGTATAATTCCAATGTTGAGATGAATTATCTCATTCTTTTTAACTAATTAAAAAAGTTTTAGTAAGGGAATGCCAATTAGAATTTCAATGGGCCTTACGATGCATGTATCTTAGATATTGAGATATAACTGCTCAAGCATTGGGGACTGAGATGATTAAATTGAATTCACAATAATAAAAACACAGAGTTGTTTTGCAACCTTTTCGTGCCTGATTTTGGATTTTGGTTGCAAAAATGGGCACGAAATTACAAATAATTATAATTCCATCGTCGAGGTTTAGGTTCATACATCTTCACTAACCCGTCTCACACAGTCACCAAAAAGTTTTTAAAACAATTTTCAATTTGAGTAGTAAATAAACGTGTGTAAAATTTGGCGTCTCATTTGCAAATTCAAATACATAAAAAAAAGAGGACATCATTACTGTGAGAAAGATGTGACCTAACCCAATATTCATCAATTTGTTTAATTGAATAACCAGAAGTTTCCAATTCAAGCTGCCCTTCACCATTATTAAAAATGTCTCGTTCCTTGTAAACGGGTTAGATTGCATGTGATAGAATGCAGCAACGTGCTCCTTAAATCTAATTTTATTTATGGTTTTTAAAATTCAAATTAACATGTTTTTCAAGGTTTTTATAATTTAAATTAATATGTTTCTCTTTTTCCTATTATGATTTAAATTATATATTCATCTAAATAATATAAATCTATATATAAATTATGTTTTGTCTAATTAATTTTTAATATTTAATGACTATCTTTATATTAATTATAATTGGATGATGAGTAATATTTTTAGATAATTGTATGTTTTAATTGGGATATATATTATTATTAATTTTATTTTATTTTATTTTATTTTTATTTTTTATTTTTTTCCTGGGCAAAGACTAAACTATTTATATTAAAGAAACTAAAAAAGTATTTACAAGAGGATTTAACCTCTGAGAGTGAGCGAGAAACTTTCTTTCAAAACTGTTCACAAAAAATCCTGTTCCGCTGATTGTAAGGAACATGAGACAAAATGCCATCAACAGTAATATACTTCAAAGCAGAGAGTAAAGTCATTACAGGCTTGGACGTCTACAAAAGTGCAAAACATATTCAAAAATACAGAGACTGTATGCTTGCTCTTCGGGAAATGTCGCCAGCCTCGATACGCTGCGCCGTGGTCGCCCAACAGGTGTAGCCGAACCCGAAATACCATGTTCAAAACACGCATAGACAGAACAGAACATATATATAACCCCCAGACCAGGAGCCGAAGATCTTACCCGCAGAACGACGATAATTACTTGAGGCTTTTTGAACATTGCTCATCTTCTTTGTCCGGATCTCGTTCCCAGGTAACCTCCATACCGGTCGGGATATCTTCAGGTCTTAGGATTCCTGGCGGCAATTTGACGTACAGGATATTAGCAAAGGAGTTGTCAGGTTCCTTGTCCAAGGCTTGCTTCTGGGGTGAAGCCTTCTTGGTGACGTCCATTGTTGGTAGAACCTCAGTGGTTTGCTGAGCAATGTTCATGGGTTCCTTGCCCTTCATACTTCCTATTTCCTTTAGCACCTCTGCCTGCTCCTCAGAGTGTGCAAAAGTGCCGTCTTCTTCAAGCCTGCTCTGAGATGAAGGACTGTAAGAGCTGTCTTCCATACCCCTCCTCTGCGCTGGGTTGTCCGAGGAAGAAGGCGTCTGTTCCTCGATTTCCACCTTCCAGCTTCCCTCCTCCTCTTCTTCTTCAGAAAAAATAACTGTTACCAGAGCTGAGACAATGGGTTTGTTGGTCCTGCGCCTGAATTTGAATTTCGCCGACTGCACAGTATTGTTGATGGCGTATCCTGAGTCTTCCGACCTAATTGAAGGGGGCGAAGCAAAAGCAAGGGGAGAAATGCGTCGTGGGCTTTGACTGCCCCTGCCTCCTGAGCTTCCCCTCTGCCCATAGTTGCGTCCGCAGCGATGAGTAGTGCGCAGACGAGGAGCCATGGAATGCACAGAGTGCTCTGTCACCACCTGAAGATTAAACAATGCCGCAATTACTTCTCTGTCCACCTCTGAATTGAGGATTACGAGCTCGTTTGCCAGAAGGGTCCCGCTTCCGCGGTGCAACACCACAACAGAACGAGACCTTAGCTTAATCCTTATCACAACCTCCCGAGAATGCCGAGAACCAGACGCCGAAACTGTACAGAGCTGAACCTTGAGGGAAGTCTTGCTACCACCTATGCCTCCCTCCTCTTTCCTTGGCTGTTCGTCACCTCCTTCTGCCCCAGAGCCCCAATTCCCCTCCTGCGCACACAAACATACTGTATCGAATGTTTTTGCTACCATTCTGTAAATTTCCTCGGAGTTTCCTTGGGACAGAAGCCAAATTGAATAGCATTGAATGCTATTCATTACCACCCTGTGAACTACCATTTCAAACTGCCTGTGCATCGGCCCGCTGTCCTCTACGCGTGGCTGGCACATGGATGCCTTTATTGCATGTTGACACCCGCATCCGGGGTTTTAATTGGGATATTAGAAGAGTGAAAAGTTTTCTTATCAAAACATAATTTGATAATAGGAAGAGTGAGAGGTTGATGGCTGAAGATTCATCAAGTTATTTGGCATAAATATTATTTCATTGTCACAACAATATCTAATTTTCCAACTTTCACATCTCCTATCCATATTTCAATGCACTAATGGGTGAGGATTATAATGGATTTGAGGAAATTTATGCATTCATTTTTATAGTTGAAGTGAATTTGGTTACTGTGGTCCATTAGCATACGGTAAATTGGTACATAGATTTATAGATGCATATACCATGCACATTTTAAACAAATAACTTTTCAACTCTACAATCTAACAGAGAACATTATATTTTTAAATATTCTTCAATATCCAATTGAAATTCAATAAAATATACAATAACATGATTTACAGATATAATGAAAAATATTTAGATATCAAATTCAATGGTGCATTTACCTTCTTCCTAAAATATCTACTGAAATGAAAAAAATATATTATTTTATTAATAAATAAGAAATGATTTTAATTTTTAAATTATGAATTTAATATATAAGGATGTTTGTTTTAGAAATTTAATCATATAATTTTATTTTTTTAATTTCTGGATTCACTATGATTAACTCAACAAAATTTTTGTCAAATTTTCAACCAAAACCTTCCAAACATTTTTTAGACACCCCAATCCCATATTTATAAATATATAAAATAAAGATAATAATACAATTTTAAGATTAAGATCAACCTATATATTTTAGAAACACATATTTCTTAATGGTTAATAGCATTTAAATTATAATTATTATGATTATTGTATGATTAAAAGCTATATTATAAATGACACACACATCTTAAATAAATATAAGAAATTCAAATAATTAAAAAAATTATAATATATAAAATTATGTAAAAATTTCACAAACTTAAAACAGACTACATTTTTTATTATTCAAATTTCCCAATATTTATTAATTTAAGCTCCACATACCGGTGGATAAAGAAATCTAAGTTTCCTGCTAATGTCAAATCTTATGTGTGTGGTTGGTTGTCATTAATATTATAGGAATTTGGATAATGTATATGTGTAATATGGATAATGTAATTGGTTGTTATTAATATTATAGGAATTTGTATAATGTATATGTGTTTAGGTGGAATGTATTATTTTAAATAATTAAATGTATTTAATATGTTATTGAGAATTGTTTAAACAATTTTTTTAAACTTTTTTGAAAGAAATAGAATTATAGAATTATATAAAGAATAATGAAAAACTCTTCTCATCATATTACATACATATTAGGATATGTTAGCAAAATAAGATATGGATCTTATAAAATTATTTACAAGAAGTTATATTAAAGTATCTTATTGTAATTTTATTTTTCTTTCATAAATTATAACTACAAAAAAAACATTGTATAATAAAAATCTTTTCAATTTTTTTAAAATAAACTTTAAACACCTTACTTAATATATGTTTAAAGTCATGCGTTGTTAGATTTTCTATTGTTTATAATTTGACAAAGATTGTTTGGAATTACAAGTAAATTTGAGTAAACAATAAAAATTAAGATTGAGTCAATAAAAAATGTAGTTAGTTCCAACAAAACTTCCTAAACATCTAGGTGTTAGACAACCGTTTAAAAATATTTATAAACACCTAAAATAAAAATAACAATTCAGTTTTAAGATTAAGATCAAGTTATATATCATTATTTTTTTAAAACAATGGAGACATATAGAATTAATTGTTTTAGAAACGCATTTTGTTAATGGTTAAGAACACTTAAATTATAATTATTATGATTAGTGCATGATTAAGAATTACATTATTAAGTAATAAATACTATTTTAATAAATATTAAGAAATTCAAATGATTAAAAAAAGTTATAAATATATAAAATTATGTTGAAAAATCTCACAAATTTAAAACATATTACATTTATTATTATTTAAATTTGCTAATATTTATTAATTTAACCTCCATATACCATATAATCATAATCATGTAGATATTAATTTAGTCCATTATAATGATTAAGCTGTGATATTGAATCAACCCTGCAAACAATTTGGTTAAAACAATGGGGAGGACACACACCAGAAGGATGGAGCCGAACTCAGAAAATGGCGAGGGTTTCTGAAACATTAGGGTTTACAACAGAAAGGTCGAAGGAGGAGTAACAGAGGAGATAAGGGCAAAGGATGATGCAAGCCAGGCCTGCAAAACCAGGATCTTTTTAAAATCGGATTTCTCAAATTCAAATGCGCCTCTCCATTTGCAATAACTTCCAGAATCATGTAAACAAAGGAAAGTTAAGCCATTTGAATTATTAACTTGATGAGAATCTGTAATATCAACATCTGCATTTTATCAACTCCGCACATATGGCATGAATAATGTGACAGAAGGATCAAGATCATTCTGCATGATTTCTGCAGCACGATGAAATTCCTCTTTGAGCACACGTATACTGTGCTTGTCAACAACACGGCCCAAATCATGAAAAATCTCGAACGGGTCTTCTATGAAAATAAGATGTCGCTCATTTCCAATACGCCTCGTCCAATCCTTTTCATTCTTACTAAGAAGCCCTCCAGTGCGAACTAATATCACGGAATTGGCATAATCATGACGAAAAGCCCAATAGTGAAAGAAAGCTGATACCTCCACTTATAGTACTGGTCTTGAGACCATATCCGCTCTTATGTGAAAAGAAAATATCGAAGCATTGAGGCCACCATTTTAATGTTGAATAACTTGCGTAGTTCTACGCAGCTCGGATCACAAGACGAGGCAGTCAAGAGTGGACATAAAGAACAAACATCTTATTCTTTTCCATGAAATCCAGGCTCTGCAATAAGCCTTCTCAGTACATTAGACAACGAAAAATTACGAGTCATCAAAGACTCGAGTGCCCAGGTATTATAAATGGCCGAGAGCCGTTTCCATGAATGGCCTATTGTACCAGACACTTAACTTCAGCAAATTTCGCGCACTGTAAGTCTTCCGTTTCAATACACACAGTCAAGAATCAAGCGGAGAAATAAAAAAGGCCATTCAAGCCTTCCAATACACAGTTAAAAATCAACTATTGGATACATGCATCGTATAAAAAAAACCCATACCACTAAAATGCCAGAGAGTTTTTAAAATTATACTTTGGCACCCGCTCCTCTCTCATTCTCTAGTTTTCAATGCCTTTGAGGCTACATAATTTATAAAACTTAGCATGATCTCGAATCACTCAACTAAAATCTCTAAGACTCTACATGCAATGCATACATATGGAAAAAATCATCTTGAAGCTTTATTCCGTCTTTTTCACTGTTCTACAATAGAAAAGCTTCCTTATCTCTTAATGATCCACATCCATTCCCTTTTATGCCTAAAAGCTCTCCTAGTTTTATTTATTTATTTTGAGAATATCTACTTAAAAACCTAAATATTAAACTGACTTGGAATTTAGTAAACTAATTCCACAAATGCATGACCCCCTATGTCTATTATTTACAATAATTTCCCTTTGGGCTGAATGCTCCTGCATCAGACTCCCAAGGTAGAAAAAATTCATGATTTCCTGATCATGTGTTCAGACCTATGTTTGCCTGGATCCCATATCTTGTGTTGCAACTTTCCATTTGTCGCTACTTCTGTCTGTTGTTCTTCTCCAGGTCTCCACACTTTATGCTGCATCGCTCCACTGACTAGGCTTTCACAATATTCTGCTATCTTTCTTTTGTTGCTCCTCCTTTGTTTCACTGCTGTTGGTCTCTTCCGGGATTCTTTCACCATCATCCGCCTCATCACTTCAATTTCTCTATCTAACAGATTTTCTCCAGCATCTTCATTTAGACCTGTACTCACAAAACAGCTGTTAGAATAAAAAATATAAGGCTTCAGTTCCCCCATAGATTTTGTTGCTGCTAATGTTGTCTCAGCTACCACCATAAATGTCACCCCACATGTTGCTCTAGCTGTCACTATGGATGTTGTTGCCGTTGTCGCCATAGATGTTGCTACCTCCCAAACTTCTTGTCCCTCGGTAACATGCTTTGGCTCATCACCTGCAATTTCATCTGCAACTTTTTTCTCTGGTTCAAATGTCTCTGGCAACACTTCAGTATGCTGCTCTGAGTTCTTTCCGGACTCCTATGTCAGCACATCAGTATGCTGATTTGCATTCACCAGCTACACATAAGTCCTCTGTCTCTCCAACTCTCTTCTCTCGAGATCTAGTTTTCTATACAATTCAACAATTTCATTAGGAGTAGAACTTGGAAACTTCACACAATTTTCTATACCTTCAACAACTTTTGACCGATCATCAGCTGGTCCAACATTTTGATTGGACTCCTTCGTCTTCATTTTCTCATCATCGATCTGAACAGTCTTCACATTCAACTCTTCTTGGAAAAATTCCAAAGCTTGTTCATCTCCCTGTTCTGTACCTGCAAACAGACGCAACTCATTAGTTTTTAAATCACAATACTTTTTAGTCTTGACTGCTTCCTTCAGCACCCCTGTTAACTGCATGCTTATATGTAAATATTTTTTCTACTGTAGCCTCTACCACTTCAATCTCTTCCTTAGCAGTAAACCATGTCTCTGGTCTTTCACATTTTCCTGTAACAACTCCATCAATAGCTCAAGATGAACACTATCTCAACTTTCTCTTTCTCATACTCTTCCTGAGTCAACTGCTGTCTTATGCCATTTGCCTTGGCATATTTCTCCTTCTTTCTTCTGTGGCCTCTTTCTGAACCTCTGCTCTCTCCTTTATGACTTTCAGTAGTCATCTCCTTCGCCATGAGTTCCTCACCTATGAGTTTCATGAAGCCTCTACCACAGCAAACTGATGCAGGAGCATCCCGCTCACCGTAATTGGGCAAAAAGAATTCCAACCAGGTTCAAAGGCTAGTGATGGATTGGACTGTTTAATTTTCACTGAAATAATTTTTTCTTTTAGTTTGTTTTACAAAGTCAGTGAATTTAGACATCTCTTTTTATTTCAGTTAGAATTATTGTAGCTCATTTATTAGTTAAGGAATGGTCCATTAAATTAGGGAAATAAGAGCCAACTGTTCCTACAAGTCTTGGAATGCTAAGTGATTATAGTTATTAACAAAAATAGTATTTCTGTAACCATATTCTATATCAGTTGGATTAACTGTAAACATCAACTGAAAATAGAGAGGTATAAAAACAAATCAAATGTAACAGAGAGGAGTTCAGTTCATTTGAGTTGAATGAGAAGGAAAAAGAAATAGAAACAGTGAGAGCATTCAAACAGAAAGTTATTTGTCCATCTGTACCATTTTTACAAATATTTGCGTAAGTGAATTTTCTTTCTTTACGATCTGATAAACTGCCATACAAATAATATTTATCAATTTACTATTGCAAGTATTCAAATATGAGTCGCAATCAAATATTAAGCAAGGAGACGAAGTCTCAGTAATCCACAGTCACAAACGACCGACAACCATATATTCATTTCGCACACAGTTGAATAAGAGTCCCAGCATATAACATCCAGAAATTGAAGGTGAGGGAATTGCGTGTGAACATCAACCACTTTCCAGCGTTCAAAGACATAAAGAACAACCAACAAACCGGAATACAAATGCAAACAGGTAACAACACTGTACATTCTCTTTTCCATTCATAACTTTCATTTAGAAAATTGAAGGACCGCAGTTACAGTGAATCATTGGTAAAGCCAAAACAATACTGTGAAAAACAAAGTCCGTGACCTTACACAAAGCAGAGTACGACATATAGTCGGAAAAACCTTACAAACCAGAAACCCTGAACTGGGGTTTGAAAAAATCAACCAACAATGGTTCCTACCTCTTATAACACTTAAGACAGGAGAAAACGTAATAAATACAGTCGAGTCAAATTCATTACAGCGACCGAAGGACTTGAACAAAGAACACAGGACCTAACATTAATCAAAACTACAACCAGATGTTTGGGTTTCAGGCCTACCCAGGCAAAGAAACGACTATACAAGCTAAACGCTGGAGGATATGCCGCCCAGGTCACCAACAACAACCTGTAAAACATTAACTCATATATATTACAACGGACGCAATGATGGGAAATCCAAGGAAAATGCGAATGCATGTAGAGAAATAAAAACACAGTGAAATTACCTGGAGAGCACAGCTGAATGCAACTGTATGACATCTTGAAGAGCTTGAGTGACTGTCGACCAAAGGAACAAAGTGGGTTAGTTCCAGAATGAGAAGGCGAGCCATATTGACACAGGGACAAGAGTATTTACCTGTTCCAAATGAAGGACGTGCACCCAAAAAGTCCTGTGCTCGCAGGCAAATACAGTGCCGCATTGTGAGAAACCCAACCAATAGCAAGCAAATAATATTCCACTAGTTTCGAACCAGAGACAGCAAGGTTCCGGGAAAAACATAGCAAAACCACAGTGATTTCTATCGACGACTACCAAAACCCCGACCAAGAATCACGACATATACATAGACAACAAGATATAATAACCACAACCAGAGCTTAACAATACTTTCAGGAATCCACGCATACAAGGAAGGGAAGAATAAAATTACTCACCGAAGTCAAGCCACGGAACCAGGCCGAATAGCCATCAAAACCAAATGCCATTGCCATTAAACTTGCAAGCAAGTTGAATAGAGGAGGAGCCAAGTTTTTTGACAGCACCAGGAGCCGAACATACCAACAGAACAGAGCATACCGCATTCCACCAAAGAAACCAAGAAACCCTCGGATGGAACAGAATACCTCAAAGTGAAAAAAACGAAGAACAATCGAGAAAGTGCCATAAAGAACTAGGGTTAAGGCAAGAAGGGCGAACGGGAGCAATTCAAGGCGGAGTACAGGGTATTTACTCCCTGCATTAACTCTCCAGCTACCAACTTCACAAAAATCCCGCGGACATAAGATTTTTATTTGCCACGTATACTTTTCCATCCATGTATAAAGTGTAAAGTGTATGCTAAGTGGGCTGGGTTACACCAGAGTGGTATCAGAGCATTGAGTTGAAGAGATTTGAAAAAAATGGATGTAGGTAGACGAGGACGAGGCCGAGGTGCTCGTAGAATGGTAGATGAGGCATTACGAGAAGAACTCAGAGTTCTTACTGCTCGTTTGGAAGCAGTAGAGGCAGGCAGGAGAAGAGATCCAGAAATGGGCGATGTGAGTGAAGAAGAAGTAGAAGTGGCAGCAGAGGGACCTGAAGGCGAATCAACAGAAGTGAAATTACTGAAGTTTGTCTTATTGTCGAACAGCAGACCAAAACCAGAACTTCCGACTTATGATGGTAGTTTGTCTATTGATGTTGTGTTAGATTGGATTAGTGAGATGGACAAGTATTTTGAATGTGAGGAAGTTAGTGAAGACCGTAGAGTCAAGTTTGCAGCAACAAAGCTGAAAGGACACGCAGCTCTGTGGTGGGACAATGTCCAGAATGAGAGGAAGAGGTTGAACAAAACACCGATTAAAACTTGGACAAGGATGGTAGCTAAATTGAAAGGCAGATTTTTGCCAAGGGATTATCAAATCGCGTTACATAGACAGGTATAGAACTTGAGACAGAGGGGACTGACTGTGAAGGAGTATACAGAGGAATTTTACCGAGTGCATTTGCGAGCCGGATACACAGAGGATACGGCAGAAAGGACAACCATATATGTTAATGGATTGAGGATGGATATTTTGGATGAAATAAGCATTTTTTCTCCTAATAATACTGAGGAGGCATACCAGAGCGCAATTAAAGCAGAGGAGAAAATTAACCGAAGACAGAATGCCCGGAGAGGACGAGGGTCTACCAGAGGGAGAGGCCAGTCCTATGGCAGGGGCCGGACTGCCAGCAACAGCGAGGAAGCTAGCAGTTCGAGGACTTCGGGAACAAAAGAAAAAGGAGACGGAACGAGAGGTGGCAGATCGTTCCAACACGGCAGAGGAAATGGCCATGGAAGGGGAACTGGTTATCAATGCTATAGATGCCACAGGTGGGGGCACCGTTTGTTTGAATGCCCAGAAACAGATTCAGCTGGACAGCGAGGCACATATGTGGTGCAATCGGAGGAAACAACAGCACCTCCTCAAGAGACAGAAAATGCCCCAGAAATGGAAGAAGCTTTAGTGCTGCATAGGTATTATTGAAACCAGTTGATGAGAGTGTCGAACAGACGCAACAGAAAGCTCTGTTCAGGACAATTTGCAAATCACAGGGTAAGTGTTGTAAGATGATAATCAACAGTGGAAGTACGGACAATTTGGTGTCCACAAAAATGGTGGAAAATTTGGGGCTGAAGCGTTTAAAACACCCCAGTTCGTATAGAGTTTCATGGTTACAAAAGGGGCACCAGTTACTTGTGGACAAGCAGAGTGAGGTTGAATTTCAAATAGGACGATATAAGGATAAAATTATTTGTGACATTATGCCGATGGACGTATGTCACATCTTATTGGGCAGGCCTTGCAATATGATAGGAAGGTGACACACGATGGAGTGATGAACTGTTATAAGTTCGAAAAAGATGGGGTCAGGCACACCCTTGTGCCTATCAGAGAAGAGAAGGAAACAGCTGAAGCAAATGAAACCAAAGCACTGCTAATGAGCGGAAAACAGTTTTTAAAACAGGTTGAGAACAGTGAAATAAGTTATGTTGTAGTCAAGAAGACAAGGACAATCCTCTTACATACAGAGATAACAGATTTACCCGTGGAAATACAGCAGATGTTGGAAGAATTTACAGATATAGTAGTGGACGACTTGCCAGACAAGTTACCCCCCAAGCGGAGTATCATCCACCATATTGACTTCATACCTGGAGCCATCTTACCAAATAAAGCAGCCTATCGAATGAGCCCCAAGGATAATGAGGAAATCAGGAAACAGGTGCAAGAACTATTGGACAAAGGTTTAATCAGAGAAAGTTTGAGCCCATGTGCTATGCCAACAGTCCTCGCCCCCAAGAAGGGAGGAGAGTGGCGGATGTGCACCGATTCCAGGGCCATCAATAAAATCACCATCCGGTACAGATTTTCATTATCGTGTATGGATGATATGATGGACTGTTTGAGTGGGCAGCTTACTTCTCTAAAATAGACTTAAAAAGTGGATATCACCAGATTCAGATACGAGAAGGAGACAAGTGGAAGACAACTTTTAAAACAAATGATGGATTATATGAATGGCTGGTCATGCCATTCGGGTTGAGCAATGCACCCAACACATTCATGAGACACATGAATGAAATGTTTAAGGAGTATATTGGGAAATTTGTAATAGTTTATTTGGATGACATCCTTATTTTTAGCAAGACGAAAGAAGAACACTTCTCGCATGTGCGCAAAGTGTTGGAAAAGCTACAACAGAACAAGTTATTAATAAATTTGAAGAAATGTACGTTTCTGCAAAGAGAATTAATTTATCTGGGATTTGTGATAACAGAAAACAAATTAAAGATGGATCCGGAAAAGGTAACAACAATAATAAATTGGCCATCACCGAAAAATTTGTTTGTGGTACGTAGTTTCCATGGATTGGCAAGTTTCTATAGAAAGTTTATTAAGAATTTTAGCGGAATTTGTGCTCCTATGTTGGAGACCATCAAAAAGGCCAGCCAACCTTTTCGATGGACAAAAGCAACGGAAAAAAGTTTTCAACTATTGAAAAAGAAGATAACAGAAAGACAGATTCTCAGGCTACCAGATTTTCAGAAATTATTTCAGATACATTGTGATGCTAGTGGAACAGCGATCGAGGCTGTACTCAGTCAGGAGGACAGGCCTGTAGCATTTTTCGGCGAAAATTTGAATGAGAGTAGGCAGAAGTACTCCTCATATGACAAATAATTTTACGCAGTGGTACAGGCTTTAAGACACTGGAGGCATTATTTTTTGGGGAACGAGTTCGTGTTGTTTTCAGACAATTCTGCATTGCAATATGTAATGCAGCAACACAAACTCAATCATAAACATGCCAAATGGGTGGAGTACTTACAGAGTTTTAATTTTGTGCTGAAACATATCAGTGGACAAGCAAATAAGGTGGCCGACGCATTAAGTAGAAAAGCTCTACTTTTGCAGGAGAGTGCTGTACAGGTTTTGGGTTTTGAACATTTACGAGATCTTTACAAAACAGATACAGATTTCAGAGAAGCCTATGAGGTGTGCCAGAACCCTTTGATAAGGGGTAATAGTCCTTGGTTAGATTACAATATACAGGAAAAATTGCTATTTAAGGGAGGACAACTGTGTATCCCCAACTGTTCCATGAGGGAAAATATTATTCGCGAAAAACACAGCGGGGGTTTGGCTGGACACTTCGGTATAGATAAGACCTTGGAGCAACTTGGTGATTTCTATTTTTGGCCTAGAATTCGACGAGAGGTACAATGTTTTGTGACTAAGTGTAAGGTGTGTCAGTTAGTGAAGGGACACAGCCAGAACACAAGATTATATACGCCATTACCTGTTCCAGGCAGACCTTGGGATTCGGTGAGTCTAGATTTTGTTTTGGGACTGCCAAAAACACAAAAAGGTTATGATTTAGTAATGTTAGTGGTGGATCGTTTCTAAAAAATGACACATTTCATACCTTGTCGGAAAACTAGTGACGCGACTCACGTGGCCCACTTGTTTTTTAATGAGATTGTCAGATTACACGGGTTACCAACAACCATCCAATCTAACAGAGACATGTAGTTCACGGGACATTTTTGGCGTACCTTATGGAAAAAAATGAACACCCAATTAAGCTACAGTTCTTCTTATCACCCGCAAACCGACGGGCAGACAGAGGTTGTGAACAGAAGTTTGGGAAATCCATTACGCAGCTTAGTCGGGGAGAATTCTCGGATGTGGGACCGAGTGCTAGTGCAAGCAGAGTTTGCTTACAATGATTCGCCAAATCGTAGCACAGGTCTCAGTCCCTTTCAGATCCTATATGGCATGCACCCTCATGGAGTGCATGAACTTCAGGATCTTGGTTTACAGGAACGACGGAGTGCGGATGGCGAAGATTTTGCTAATGCAATGAGGGATTTACATGAACAGGTGAAAGCAAAATTGTAGGACAACAACTCAAAATATAAACAACATGCAGATCTAAAGAGAAGAGAAGTCCATTTTGAGGTGGGGGACGAAGTCCTAGTACACCTGTGTAAGGAACGTTTCCCTAAGGGTACGTACAATAAACTGAAGTACAAAAAGATAGGGCCTTGTAAGATCTTGCGAAAATTTTCGGCAAATGCCTATGAAATAAAAATACCACCCGGAGTAGGCATATCACCTATCTTCAATGTGGCAGATCTGTTTCCGTATACAGGCGATCTGTTGGAGGAAAAGAAAGATGGACCCAGACAATCCACACGGAACACCCAGGAAGACGGAGAAACTTGGAAAAGATAGATGCCTTATGTCCAACCTCCTGAGATCGAAGGCATCCTCGAAACTCAGGTAGTTAGACATACTAGGTGGAAAAATTATTTTCAGTACCTGGTCAAGTGGAAGAACCATCCGATTGAGGACAGCTCATGGCTTGACGCCAAGAAGATCGAACGAACAGGAACGTCGGTCGAGGAGCTCATGAGCCGAAGTCATTATCTCTTTTCACCCTAGGAGCCTGATGCAGGAGCATCCAGCTCACCGTAATTGGGCAAAAAGAATTCCAACCAGGTTCAAAGGCTAGTGATCGATTGGACTGTTTAATTTTCACTGAAATAATTTTTTCTTTTAGTTTGTTTTACAAAGTCAGTGAATTTAGACATCTCTTTTTATTACAGTTAGAATTACTGTAGCTCAGTTATTAGTTAAGGAATGGTCCATTAAATTAGGGAAATAAGAGCCAACTGTTCCTACAAGTCTTGGAATGCCAAGTGATTATAGTTATTAACAAAAATAGTATTTCTGTAACCATATTCTATATCAGTTGGATTAACTGTAAACATCAATTGAAAATAGAGAGGTATAAAAACAAATCAAATGTAACAGAGAGGAGTTCAGTTCAGTTGAGTTGAATAAGAAGGAAAAAGAAATAGAAACAGTCAGAGCATTCAAACAGAAAGTTATTTGTCCATCTGTACCATTTTTACAAATATTTGCCTAAGTGATATTTCTTTCTTTACGATCTGATAAACTGCCATACAAATAATATTTATCAATTTACTATTGCAAGTATTCAAATATGAGTCGCAGTCAAATATTAAGCAAGCAGACGAATTCTAAGTAATCCACAGTCACAAATGACCGACAACCATATATTCATTTCACACACAGTTGAATAAGAGTCCCAGCATATAACATCCAGAAATTGAAGGTGAGGGAATTGCGTATGAACATCAACCACTTTCCAGCATTCAAAGACATAAAGAACAACCAACGAACCGGAATACAAATGCACAGAGGTAACAAGACTGTACATTCTCTTTTCCATTCATAACTTTCATTTAGAAAATCGAAGGACCACAGTTACAGTGAATCATTGGTAAAGCCAAAACAATACTGTGAAAAACAAAGTCTGTGACCTTACACAGAGCAAAGTACGACATATAGTCGGAAAAACCTTACAAACCAGAAACCCTGAACTGGGGTTTGAAAAAATCAACCAACAACAGTTCCTACCTCTTATAACACTTAACGCAGGAGCAAACGTAATAAATACAGCCGAGTCAAATTCATTACAGCGACCGAAGGACTTGAACAAAGAACACAGGACCTAACATTAATCAAAACTACAACCAGACGTTTGGGTTTCAGGCCTACCCAAGCAAAGAAACGACTGTACAAGCTAAACGCTGGAGGATATGCCGCCCAGGTCACCAACAACAACCTGCAAAACATTAACTCATATATATTACAACAGACGCAATGATGGGAAATCCAAGGAAAATGCGAATGCCTGTAGAGAAATAAAAACACAATGAAATTACTTGGAGAGCGCAACCGAATGCAACTGTATGACATCCTGAAGAGCTTGAGTGACTGTCGACCAAAGGAACAAAGTGGGTTAGTTCCAGAATGAGAAGGCGATCCATATTGAAACAGGGACAAGATTATTTACCTATTCTAAACGAAGGACATGCGCTCGAAAAGTCCTGTGCTCGCAGGAAAATACAGTGCCGCACTGTGAGAAACCCAACCAACAGCAAGCAAATAATATTCCACTAGTTTCGAACCAGAGACAGCAAGGTTCCGGGAAAAACACATCAAAACCACAGTGATTTCTATTGACGACTACCAAAACCCCAACCAAGAATCACGACATATACACAGACAACAAGATATAATAACCACAACCAGATCTTAACAATATTTTCAGGAATCCGCGCATACAAGGAAGGGAAGAATAAAATTACTCACCGAAGTCAAGCCACGGAACCAGGCCGAATAGCCATCAAAACCAAATGCCATTTCCATTAAACTTGCAAGCAGGTTGAATAGAGGAGGAGCCGAGTTTTTGACAGCACCAGGAGCCAAACATACCAATAGAACAGAGCATACCGCATTCTACCAAAGAAACCAAGAAACCCTCGGATGGAACAGAATACCTCAGAGCGAAAACAACGAAGAACAATCGAGAAAGTGCCATAAAGAACTAGGGTTAAGGTGCAAAGGGTGAATGGGATCAATTCAAGGCGGAGTACAGGGTATTTACTCCCTGCATTAACTCTCCAGCTACCAACTTCACAAAAATCCCGCGGACATAAGATTTTTATTTGCCACGTATACTTTTCCATCCACGTATAAAGTGTAAAGTGTATGCTAAGTGGGCTGGGTTACACTACAAACTCTCTTGTTGCCACTTACCTCACTAATCCTTCCCTCTGGATCTGGTCTTTTGGTAATCATTGGTCCTCTGCTGGAACCTTTCGAGCATCCTCTACTACTCCTGTAGGCTTCTCTCATCTGCAACTTTATTCAACCTCTGTTGAATCTTTAGGTTCTACCACATTCACTTAGGATCCCTTGTTGGACTCCCTTATCACTGCACTCTAGCTGTGATCTACTTCTCCCCGCTGAGATTTCTTCACTATGCCTGTAAATCAAATTATCCAAGCATCACCTTTAAACCAAAGATAAATAATACCTGTGAGCTCACCTTTCAAGATCCTGTTGATCTTGTTTCACTTCCTCAACTGCACTGCATCTCTGTGCTGCAATATTCATCAGTTCCAAAATCTAACATTCATTCATCACATGCAATTAACTTAACTTAAAAAAAACCTTCAAATAGAGCTATTCCTGCTTTGATACCACCTGATGCAAGCCAGGCCTGCAAAACCAGGATCTTTTTAAAATCGGATTTCTCAAATTCAATTGCGCCTCTCCATTTGCAATAACTTCCAGAATCATGTAAAAAAAGGAAAGTTAAGCCACTTGAATTATTAACTTGATGAGATTCTGTAATATCAACATCTACATTTTATCAACTTCGCACATATGGCATGAATAATGTGATAGAAGGATTAGGATCATTCTGCATGATTTCTGCAGCACGATGAAATTCCTCTTTGAGCACATGTATACTGTGCTTATCAACAACACGGCCTAAATCATGAGGAATCTCGAATGGGTCTTCTATGCAAATAAGATGTCACTCATTTCCAATATGCCTCGTCCAATCCTTTTCATTATTACTTAGAAGCCCTCCAGTGCGAACTAATATCACATAATTGGCATAATCATGATGAAAAGCCCAGTAGTGAAAGAAAGCTTATACCTCCACTTATAATACTGGTCTTGAGACTGTATCCGCTCTTATGTGAAAATAAAATATCGAAGCATTGAGGCCGCCATTCTAATGTTGAATAATTTGCGTAGTTCTACGCAGCTCGGATCACAAGACGAGGCAGTCAAGAGTGGACATAAATAACAAACATCTTATTCTTTTCCATGAAATCTAGGCTCTGCAATAAGCCTTCTCAGTACATTAGACAACAAAAAATTACGGATTCATCAAAGACTCGAGTGCCCAGGTATTATAAACGGCTGAGAGCCATTTCCATGAATGGCCTATTGTACCAGACACTTAACTTCAGCAAACATCGTGCACTGTAAGTCTTATGTTTCAATACACACAGTCAAGAATCAAGCGGAGAAATAAAAAATGCCATTCAAGCCTTCCATTACACAGTTAAAAATCAACTACTGGATACATGCATCGTATAAAAAAAACCCATACCACTAAAATGCCAGAGATTTTTTAAAATTATACTTTGGCACCCGCTCCTCTCTCACTCTCTAGTTTTCAATGCCTTTGAGGCTACATAATTTATAAAACTTAGCATGATCTAGAATCACTCAACTAAAAGCTCTAAGGCTCTACATGCAATGCATACATATGGAAAAAAGCATCTTGAAGCTTTATTCCATCTTTTTCACTGTTCTAAAATAGAAAAGCTTCCTTATCTCTTAATGATCCACATCCATTCCCTTTTATGCCTAAAATCTCTCCTAGTTTTATTTATTTATTTTGAGAATATCTAATTAAAAGCCTAAATAATAAACTGACTTGGAATTTAGGAAACTAATTCCACAAATGCATGACCCCCTATGTCTATTATTTACAATAATTTCCCTTTGGGCTGAATGCTCCTGCATCAGAGGATGAACATCCGGAGCGAAAGAAAACCAATAGTAACGCAAAAGGGAGAAAGGAAGACTCACAAATCCAGGAGGAGTTGAAAGGCGCCATGGCGGGAGATCTAGGGAGGGGAGAGATCCCCTCCTAAAAAAACGTAACAGCGGGAGAAACAAGCGGAAGCGGTCCATGAAGAGAATCAAGGGGTGAGAATAGGGAAGTGCATGTGATGGGAAACCAATGGCAAGCAAGACTAGGAGGTAGATGCTTTCCCAAAGCCCTAAAAAAGCCGAGGTTTGTGATCCCGAACAACAAACTCGAATTGTATAGATGTTACATGAGAGATCACGCCCTAATATGTACATTTGTAGGGTTTTGGTCGGCTAAAAAAGACCTGGCAAGGTGGATACAACAAATATGGAAACCGAAAGGTCATATTGATCTAAAGCTGGGGGCAAAGGGCTTTTTTACAGTGATATTGTCTAATTAGAAGACAAGGAAAGAACCTTTGAAGGGGGTCTGTATTTCATGAATAATGCAGGTCTATTCATGAGACACTGGGAAGACAGTTACAATCCAGATCAAGAAAAGATGCTGGCAACACCTGTTTGGGTTTGTTTGTTTGGCTTACCAATAGAGTTCTGGGACCCTGAAATCCTGGAAGGAATAGGCAATACGATAGGGTCATTTGTCAAAGTATCGGAATCTACAAAGAGAGGGAGATACACATCCTATGCTAGGATATGTGTATACATGAACATATCAGACCCCCTGCCGGAATACATAGAGTTAGAATACCAAGATGAAGTATGGCAACAACCAATGGATTACGAACATATACCTTTCAGGTGTAGAAGGTGCCACGAATATGGCCATCTCTTCAAACAATGCCCTTTGAACGTAGGGGAGGAAACAGCAAGGAAAGCAGAAGCAGAAAGGAGAAGGACAGAAGAAACAGAAGGAGCGGATGAGGGTTTCCAGGAAATCCAAAAAAAAAGGAGGCTCGGGAAAGAGACGGTAAGCAGACCACAAGCCTCTAAATCTGTACCGATAGAATGTCAAAATAAGTTCAGTATACTCCAGGAAGAAGAAGGAGAGATAGAAAATGAGGTAAATGCAGAAGCACCTATGGACTCTACCAAAGATATAAAGGGAACCAAATCAAATCAAGGAAACACTGGAAAAGAAGGGATAGGGGAGAACGTAGATATAGAACAATCACAGATGGAGATTGATCCTCAAAAGGAGAGTGGAAATGACGAGGAGCGAGTAATGAAAAGGCTGTTACAGGACTGGAGGAACTTGGATGAGAGGTTCATACAGGAAGAGAAAAAATAGTTATACAAGGAGATGTTTCAAAAATACAAGGAGAAGAAATGAACCCTCATGAAAAATCCTATGGAACAAATAGGAACGCAAGAAACACAGAGTATAGGAATGGGTAGTTCTGGCAAAGGAAGTAGGAAAAGAGGAAGACGACCGATGAGTGAAACTATACAGGTGGTAGGGGAGACCTTGGTAAACTCAGGAAGAGTCATACCTCTTTCAGAGGTATTTCAACAACATCCAAAAAGTTATAAATGATTTTAACAAGCTGGAACATCAGAGGCCTCAACAGTAAAGGAAAACAAAGGTATCTGAAGGAAAGGGTGAAGCAAGACAAACCTAGTATAATGATAATCCAAGAGACCAAGATCAACTCTAAAAAATTAGAGGAGATAGCGAGAAAATATAAAATACAATATGAAGTCATGGCCCAAGATGCGACCGACACAGCTGGAGGTTTGGAAATCCTATGGAACCGAGAGGAGGTACAAGTCAAAGATTGGGTCAGTCTACCTAGAATCCTCTCAGGCTCATTCAGAATGATAGGGTCCTCAGAGTGGGTACTCATCACTGGAGTTTATGGCCCGCATATCCCAAGGGAACGTAAAAATTTCCTTAAAGATATGCAAACTATCCACAGAATTTTCCCTGGGATTCCATGGATTGTAGGAGGATAATTTAATATGATTAAATCCCTAGGGGAAAAGAAAGGAGGTAAAAGTAGACTAG
>APFE031065132.1:38803-65095 GCA_000404065.3 Pinus taeda
TATATAGAGGCTAGAGACTCCACATGGAGATGTCAAGAAATATTGTCAAGGATTATTGTATGTACAAGCATATGGCTTGTGGAGTGTTCTCCTTCCTTAAGGAGTGAATGTATGGTGTTTCCCTACCTTAAGGGTTTGATAATAAAAAAGCATTTCTATCTTATTTCTTGGGTTTATTTCTATTGTCTTATATTTCTGGGTTAGGTCTACAACAATTATGGAAACCTTATGCCTACACTTAGGGTTTTTTATGTTTCGTTATTTTTAGGCTGATCTAATCAAGTAGAGAAGGACAAGGGGGAAATCTAAATGAGCAAACTAATATCAGAGGTCTTATATATACTTCTCTGAAGGGGCCTCTTATGCTCTCAATAAGTCGGATCCCTCTTCTACCCATAAAATGAATAAGTGCCTATGCATATTCCTATTTAAATATATAAATAAAGGTGAAAGAAGAGAAAGGCTTATTACACAGAGAGATGAAGCAAGCAACTCCGCCGAGGTACTATCTAGGCTCGCTAGAAGAGGAGCAATGTTTGTGTTCTTGTAGTAATTCCACCGAGGTACTTTCCAGGTTGGTTGGCAGCAGAGCAACATCGGAGATGAAAAATTATACTCTGAAAATCTAAAGCTTGCAAACTTCATTACCCTATCCTGATCTGAAACATTGTGTGACCACTAATATTATGTTTGTGTTTAACCGAGTAAAGGAACGAAGGGGGCTCTGTTTATGCACATGGTAAGTGGGGAAATCATGCTACTTTGAACGATGAATCAATACTTCCTAAAGAACTAGACCCTGCATGAAAGATCTGACCAAGGCATAGAAGTTGGAGTTCTACTAGTGTGTTGCCAAGTATTTTCGATGCGACAAACACCCTTCAAAATTTTGCCTACACTCGAATTTTGGAGCCTTTTGCGGATCTTGTGATCGGTTGTTTTGTAGTCACTTCTTGTTTAATTGATGTTTTTGAGCTCCCTTCTTGGATGGGAAGTGTCGAGGGTACTTGCTCACACATGCTCACTCTGCAACAAGTTCATGAATGCATTATTATACGCAAGTTTGAACAAGAATATCACGGTCCATCAAGACTGTGCCTGTGCGATGTCCAATCCATGTCGACAGTCAGTGCACACTGACATCGACAATTTCTCACTTCTAACAGTGATTGTACTTATATTTTGGTGAGTTTTGTAAACTGTTGCTTTCGTGCACCTTTGTTTTCACGAGTGTCGTTTTCATGTTTTCGATTATTGCTTTTGGTTGTTTTCACTCTAATTAGTCTCGTTTTCATATTATCTTCTCTCTAGCATGTGTTGCTTTCAACAGACTCATTCACACTTTAGAACTTGTTGTTTTTTGACATGTTAAGTTTCACACAATGTACATAAGCTTGTTTTGGTTGTTTCAAGAGGTTATTCTTGTGTTAATGAGTTAATACTACCATGTAAACCTTCGTTGTACTCATTTCCAAAGTTGTGAGCATTGTCGCACAATTGTTTTCACAGTCGTTGCAAAGTGTATATTTAGTGTCACACTTGTTGTAAGTTGTCGTAAAGGTTGTCACACTGAGGGAAGTATGTTGTTAATGTGTTCTGAATTATCTATGTTGTGTCATCAAGCACTCTAAGTGTGTGATTACAATCAATTCCTATCACAGTTATTCACATCGGTTTCATTGATCCCACACTTAGCCAAATTTTGGAAAATTCCCAGCAACATAGCCTCATTCGGTCTGTTATCACAAAACCTTGACTTGATAGGCTGCTGATTAGGAAGGCCTTGTGTAACTCTTTCAAACATACTTTTGGCTGAGGCTTAGCCTCCTCAACCTGAGAGGGCTCTCTCAAAGGATTAATGATATTGATAATGGATTAGATGGCTAACTCTATTAAACACATGAAGAAGTGTAAATGGTTGAAACACAATTAGGAATTATCCATTGGGCTTATGAAGTCATAAAATCTTAGTATGATAACAGTATCAGCTAAACATGGAAGTCAGGGCATCAACAGTTCAATATATAAGTTAACACATAGAGACATGTAGGAAAACACAGTCCATAAATGTATGAAGGAAGTTAGAGCATGTCAATGAGTTCTAAGTATCATACATTCATACTACTGCACATAAAGAAATAAGGACAAACATAGGCAAACCACCATTGAACTCCTTCTGAATCCTGAGAAGTAAAGCCAAAGTCTGCATTCATAAAAACATAATCTTCTACAATGGCACAATATGAGTCTTTCTCTAAAAATTTCCAACCCCTTGTACATTAGATCTTCTCCTATATATAGAGCTCTTTACATGACTTAGATTCCTCCTCTAGGATGAGGAAAATTCAAATTCTACCTGACCTGACACCCATTGACACTTAAAACTAACTATTAAATTCAAATGACAGCTAACTAGCAGTCCTAGAGACCTAAAACAATTAGGAGTGTAACTCCTCATTATGATTAAAACAACCTTATCTAGGAATTAAACACTCCTTTTGACACCTATAACTCCATGAATTTGAATTTGATGGTGCTCATAACCCTCCAGCTGGCCCTTGATGACTCATCCTTTTACTGCTCCTAGAAACTAGGAGACTGTTCCTTGCTCTGGTCTGGCTGAAAAATAGGTCTTGGGACAGAGCTCATATCTTCTCATAAAAAATGTATTTGGAAAAACTGGAGGCTTTTGTGAACCAATCTGTGCTGAACAAAAATCTCTTTTGGTTTTTTGAAATACCTTTCCTACCGCCCAGACTGTGTCTTTTAAAAACAGGTGTAAAATAGAGAAATATGCTTGTGAAAAATTGCACCTACAGCAGTTTCGTAGTGCAAGTTTGGTCATTCATTTCTCCTAGATCATAATGGATTTGAAGAAAGTGGAAGAGGTTTTTGTACTTCAATATCTTAGGAATGCAAACCTCTTTCACTTTTCAAAGATGAGTTTTTAACTGCTTAGAAACTCTTTTAGAAGTTGATTGGTGAAAATAAGGGGACAATGTTCCTCCCTTTTTGCTTTTGGTCTCCACAAGGATCTTAGAAATCAATTATCCCTGTTGTTTTTCATAAAATTGCATTGGATTATCATGTTTTACATACACTTCAGACCTTGTCCATATATACATGTGAAGACAAAACCCTTTAATGTTGCCTGATGTCTCGTGAAAAATACTAGCTATGCAATGATGACCTCTTATATAGCTAAGAGTTCAAAAAGATTTCCTTTTGTATCCCAAAATTGGTCTTACCAAAACATAATATGCAACCACAACGATTTCGTAACGCGCTACGAAACTGCCGTGTAATTTTAAAAACACAATTTGAGGCCAAAACTTTCAGTCTTTTGATCTTTCTTTTCCTTGTAATGGTTTTTCCGTCTGCCATGAAGTTGTCCAAAACTGAAAACATAGACACCATTCTTTTAAAGTAAACTTCAAAAGGCAATCTATCAAAATTTAGGACTTAACCGTACTTGCTATGTGATTTCTCTTAGTTAAGAATGTCCTTCAGGTTGGCTTAGTTGTGTCTTCATATCTTCAATTTGCCTTTTCAATTGCATGTTTCCTTGCCCTTTGCTTGAATTGGGAAATTTCAAAGTTGGTAGACATCAATTTCTTTTTGACTTCCTCAAAGCTACATTCTTCTTCTTGAGTGCTAACTGCCTTGCTTGAATTGAAATGGAGAACTCTGATGTATGCTGACCCTGAGCTTGGCAAGTGCTTCTTATGCATGAAAGGAACACGAAAGTGACCAAGACCAATTCTTCCTTACCTTACCCCTTTTCTTTGAAATATGTTTAGTGATAACAGTGGCTCCACTTGGGATAGTGTGCCCTTGTGGTACACTAAGAACCTGTAGTTCCAGTGCCTTATCCTCTTATGATAAACAAAAATTTATTTGACAAACATCTCCTTTAAGTTTCTTGGGCCTTCACCTTGGGCTTAAGCTTGATGATCACTGTAGGAGAAAAAAGTTTATATATACTGAAAAAAATGTTCAGTCAACCTTGAGCTTATTTGCATTTTCCTACCTACCTACCATATCAACTGCAATCTCCACTTGTAGCTCAAGGAACATGAAATTTCCAATGAAGCCAGTCATCAATGTGATCTGACACTTGAATCTCTTGACTGCATTCAACCTCAAAATAACGATGATAGTGAGATGACCAAATCAACTTATAATGTATATGATCTTCATAATGCAAATGAAAATGAAATACTGATGTGCAAAACTTTGCCATGTATTCATTTATAGGATCAAAGAGAACATGGTTATTTTGATAATCATCATAACATTCTATCTCTTCAGACAACTGATCCTCAACCACACAAAATTCCTTTGATGTGCTATCCAACTGCCTTTCTGCATGATTCCCATAGACAATGTAATTTTCCTCACTATTGTGATCATTCGTTGATGTAAGCTGCTGCAAGGAGTTAGAAAATTGAACAACCTTTTCCTCTACCTGAGGGTTATAAAAATTTTCTTCCAGTATTTCTTCTTGTTGTGTGTAATCATTTTCATCTTCATTATGATTTGAAGACTGAGAAGTCTGCTGCATCAATATCGGAGGATTGAACATGGTTTTCATAAGTAAACCCCTGCTGATTTTCATGTTGCATTTCATGGGATGTTATTCTTTCTTCTTAGTGTTGAAATGTATTGTTATGAAGAGCCTCTAAAATTTCTTCATCCATAAATTCATCATCATCATAACAGTCCTCCAAATATTGAATAAGACTCAAAGAATGTTTACAACAACCTTGGACCGGCAACAAGGAGGGATGACACTCTTTATACATCTCATAGAATTCATTATGAAAATTAGCAAGCAAATATATTGAACCATTTTCCAAACTTTTATACCAAGACCATGCTTTTCCTTCTAAAGTGGTCATAAACATCCTCATGAGACAATCTTTAGGGAACTGGACCTTAATACTGCGTACATGCATATGAAACCTAACCAAATGAAGAGCAGCATTGTCTTTCTTTTCATCTTTGAATATTGGAAGATCCTCTAACCAATCAACCTTTGGCATAGGATTTGGAAAACCAGGGATATGAGACCGATTCATAGGAGCATACCTGGCATTCATTCTTGCAGTGGAACTCATCTTGAAACTTCATCAAGCTACTGATCTTATAACAGTGGAGTCATCTTCCAATTTGTTATTCGATGTGTGGAGTCGCCAAGGTAGTTTTTCAGCCTCACAAAGATGTCTGAGCTCCTGCTACCTTCAGAAGCTCAGCCTCTTAATTTCGGGAATGAATAGACTTCAAGCTCCCGGTAGACGCACCAAAATGTTATCACAAAAACTTGACCTGATAGGATGCTGATTAGGAAGGCCTTGTGTAACTCTTTCAAACCTAATTTTGGCTGAGGCTTAGCCTCCTCAACCTGAGAGGGCTCTCTCAAAGGATTAATGATATTGATAATGGATTAGATGGCTAACTCTATTAAACACATGAAGAAGTGTAAGTGGTTGAAAAACAATTAAGAATTATCCATTGGGCTTATGGAGTCATAAAAGCTTAATATGATAACAGTATCAGCTAAACAAGGAAGTCAGGGCATCAACAGTTCAATATATAAGTTAACACATAGAGACATGTAGGAAAACACAGTCGATAAATGTATGAAGGAAGTTAGAGCATGTCAATGAGTTCTAAGTATCATACATTCATACTATTGCACATAAGGAAATAAGGACAAACATAAGCAAGCCACCATTGAACTCCTTCTGAATCCTAAGAAGTAAAGCCAAAGTTTGCATTCATAAAAACATAATCTTCTACAATGGCACAATATGAGTCTTTCTCTAAAAATTTCCAACCCCTTGTACATTAGATCGTCTCCTATATAGAGCTCTTTACATGACTTAGATTCCTCCTCTAGGATGAGGAAAAATCGAATTCTACCTAACCTGACACCTATTGACACTTAAAACTAACTATTAAATGCAAATGACAGCTAACTAGCAGTCCTAGAGACCTAAAACAATTAGGAGTGTAACTCCTCATTATGATTAAAACAACCTTATCTAGGAATTAAACACTCCTTTTGACACCTATAACTCCATTAATTCAAATTTGATGGTGCTCATAACCCTCCAGCTGGCCCTTGATGACTCATCCTTTTACTGCTCCTAGAAACTAGGAGATTGTTCCTTGCTCTGTTTTGGCTGAAAAATAGGTCTTGGGACAGAGATCATATCTTCTCATAAAAAATGTATTTGGAAACATTGAAGGAGGCTTTTGTGAACCAATCCATGCTGAACAAAAACCTCTCTTTGTTTTTTGAAACACCTTTCCTACCGCCCAAAATGTGTCTTTGAAAAACAGGTGTAAAACAGAGAAATATGCTTGTGAAAAATTGCACCTACAACAGTTTCGTAGCACAAGTTTGGTCCTTCATTTCTCCCAGATCATAATGGATTTGAAGAAAGTGGAAGAGGTTTTTGTACTTCAGTATCTTAGGAATGAAAACCTCTTTCACTTTTCAGAGATGAGTTTTTAACTGCTTAGAAACTCTTCTAGAACTTGACTGGTAAAAACAAGGAGACAAAGTTCCTCCCTTTTTGCTTTTTGTCTCCACAAGGATCTTCGAAATCAATTATCCCTGTTGTTTTTCATAAAATTGCATTGGATTATCATGTTTTACATACACTTCAGACCTTTTCCATATATACATGTGAAGACAAAACCCTTTAATGCTACCTGATGTCTCATGAAAAATACTAGCTATGCAATGAAGACCTCTTATATAGCTAAGAGTTCATAGATATCCTTCCTTCACTTGATTTGCCTTTGCTGGATACTTAAACCTTGTAAATGCTCCCCTTTCAGACATTCCTCTTCAAAAATATTTCCTTTTGTATCCCAAAATTGGTCTTACCAAAACATAATATGCAACCACAACAGTTTCGTAGCGCGCTACGAAACTGCTTGTGCATTGGGCATCATTTACAGCAGTTTCGTAGCGCGCTACGAAACTGCTGTGTAATTTTAAAAACACAATTTGAGGCCAAAAATTTAACTCCTTTGATATTTCTTTTCCTTGTAATAGCTTTTCCGTCTGCCATGAAGTTGTCCAAAACTAAAAACATAGACACCATTCTTTTAAAGTAAACTTCAAAAGGCAATCTATCAAAATTTAGGACTTAACCATACTTGCTATGTGATTTCTCTTAGTTAAGAATGTCCTTCAGGTTGGCTTAGTTGTGTCTTCAGATCTTCAATTTGCCTTTTCAATTGCATGTTTCCTTGCCCTTTTCTTGAATTGGGCAATTTCAAGGTTGGTAGACATCAATTTCTTTTTTGAATTCCTCAAAGCTACATTCTTCTTCTTGAGTGCTAACTGCCTTGCTTGAGTTGAAATGGAGAACTCTGATGTATGCTAACCTTCAGCTTGCCAAGTGCTTCTTATGCATGAAAGGAACACGAAAGTGACCAAGACCAATTCTTCCTTACCTTACCCCTTTTCTTTGAAATTTGTTTAGTGATAACAATGGCTCCACTTGGGACAGTGTGCCCTTGTGGTACACTAAGAACCTGCAGTTCCAGTTCCTTATCCTCTTATGATAAACAAAAATTTATTTGACAAACATCTCCTTTAATTTTCTTGGGCCTTCACCTCAAGCTTAAGCTTGATGATCACTGTAGGAGAAAAAATTCTATATATACTGAAAAAATGATCAGTCAACCTTGAGCTTATTTTCATTTTCCTACCTACCTACTCTATCAGTTGCAATCTCCACTTGTAGCTCAAGGAACATGAAATTTCCAATGAAGCCAGTCATCGATGTGATCTGACACTTGAATCTCTTGACTGCATCCAACCTCAAAATAACCATGATAGTGAGATGACCAAATCAACTTATAATGTATATGATCTTCATAATGCAAATGAAAATGAAATACTGATGTGCAAAACTTTTCCATGTATTCATTTATAGGGTCAAAGAGAACATGGTTATTTTGATAATCATCATAACATTCTATCTCTTCAGCCAACTGATCCTCAACCACACAAAATTTCTTTGATGTGCCATCCAACTTCCTTTCTGCATGATTCCCATAGACAATGTAATTTTCCTCACTAATGTGATCATTCATTGATGTAAGCTGCTGCAAGGAGTTACAAAATTGAACAACCTTTTCCTCTACCTGAGGGTTATAAAAATTTTCTTCCAGTATTTCTTCTTGTTATGTGTAATCATTTTCATCTTCATTATGATTCGAAGACTGAGAACTCTGCTGCATCTCTACATCAATATCAGAGGATTGAACATGGTTTTCATAAGTAAACCCCTGCTGATTTTCATGTTGCATTTCATGGGATGTTATTCTTTCTTCTTGGTGTTGAAATGTATTGTTATGAAGAGCCTCTAAAATTTCTTCATGCATAAATTCATCATCATCATAACAATCCTCCAAATATTGAATAAGACTCAAAGAATGTTTACAAAAATCTTGGACCAGCAACAAGGAGGGATGACACTCTTTATACATCTCATAGAATTCATCATGAAAATTAGCAATTGAATATATTGAACCATTTTCCAAACTTTTATACGAAGACCATGCTTTTCCTTCTAAAGTGGTCATAAACATCCTCATGATACAATCTTCAGGGAACTGGACCTTAAGACTGCGTACATGCATATGAAACCTAACCAAATGAAAAGCAACATTGTCTTTCTTTTCATCTTTGAATATTGGAAGATCCTCTAACCAATCAACCTTTGGCATAGGATTTGGAAAACCAGGGATATGAGACCGATTCATAGGAGCATACCTGGCATTCATTCTTGCAGTGGAACTCATCTTGAAACTTCATCAAGCTACTGATCTTCTAGCAGTAGAGTCACCTTCCAATTTGTTATTCGATGTGTGGAGTCGCTAAGGTAGTTTTGCAGCCTCAAAAAGATCTCTGAGCTCCTGCTACCTTCAGAAGTTCAACCTCTTAATTTCGGGAATGAATAGACTTCAGGCTCCCGGCAGACGCACCAAAATGTTATCACAAAACCTTGACCTGATAGGCTGCTGATTAGGAAGGCCTTGTGTAACTCTTTCAAACCTAATTTTGGATGAGGCTTAGCCTCCTCAACCTGAGAGGGCTCTCTCAAAGGATTAATGATATTGATAATGGATTAGATGGCTAACTCTATTAAACACATGAAGAAGTGTAAGTGGTTGAAACACAATTAGGAATTATCCATTGGGCTTATGGAGTCAGAAAATATTAGTATGATAATAGTATCAGCTAAACATGGAAGTTAGGGCATCAACAGTTCAATATATAAGTTAACACATAGAGACATGTAGGAAAACACAGTCCATAAATGTATGAAGGAAGTTAGAGCATGTCAATGAGTTCTAAGTATTATACATTCATACTAATGCACATAAGGAAATAAGGACAAACATAAGCAAGCCACCATTGAACTCCTTCTGAATCCTGAGAAGTAAAGCCAAAGTCTGCATTCATAAAAACATAATCTTCTACAATGGCACAATATGAGTCTTTCTCTAAAAATTTCCAACCCCTTGTACATTGGATCTTCTCCTATATATAGAGCTCTTTACATGACTTAGATTCCTCCTCTAGGATGAGGAAAATTCGAATTCTACCTAACCTGACACCTATTGACACTTAAAACTAACTATTAAATGCAAATGACAACTAACTAGCAGTCCTAGAGACCTAAAACAATTAGGAGTGTAACTCCTCATTATGATTAAAACAACCTTATCTAGGAATTAAACACTCCTTTTGACACCTATAAATCCATGAATTCGAATTTGATGGTGCTCATAACTCTCTAGCTGGCCCTTGATGACTCATCCTTTTACTGCTCCTAGAAACTAGGAGACTGCTCCTTGCTATGTTCTGGCTGAAAAATAGGCCTTGGTACAGAGCTCATATCTTCTCATAAAAAATGTATTTGGAAAAATTAAAGGAGGCTTTTGTGAACCAATCCGTTCTGAACAAAAACCTCTCTTGGTGTTTTGAAACACCTTTCCTACCGCCCAGAATGTGTCTTTGAAAAACAGGTGTAAAACAAAGAAATATGCTTGTGAAAAACTGCACCTACAGCAGTTTCGTAGCGCAAGTTTGGTCCTTCATTTCTCCCAGATCATAATGGATTTGAAGAAAGTGGAAGAGGTTTTTGTAATTCAGTATCTTAGGAATGCAAACCTCTTTCACTTTTCAGAGATGAGTTTTTAACTTCTCAAAAACTCTTCTAGAGTTTGACTGGTAAAAACAAGGAGACAAAGTTCCTCCCTTTTTTCTTTTGGTCTCCACAAGGATCTTTGAAATCAATTATCCCTGTTTTTTTCATAAAATTGCATTGGATTATCATGTTTTACATACACTTCAGACCTTGTCCATATATACATGTGAAGACAAAACCCTTTAATGCTACCTGATGTCTCATGAAAAATACTAGCTATGCAATGATGACCTCTTATATAGCTAAGAGTTCATAGATATCCTTCCTTCACTTGATTTTCCTTTGCTGGATACTTACACCTTGTAAATTCTCCCCTTTCAGACATTCCTCTTCAAAAATATTTCCTTTTGTATCCCAAAATTGGTCTTACCAAAACATAATATGCAACCACAACAGTTTTGTAGCGCGCTACAAAACCGCTGTGTAATTTTAAAAACACAATTTGAGGCCAAAACTTTAACTCTTTTGATCTTTCTTTTCCTTGTAATGGCTTTTCCGTGTGCCATGAAGTTGTCCAAAACTAAAAACATAGACACCATTCTTTTAAAAGTAAACTTCAAAAGGAAATCTATCAAAATTTAGGACTTAACCATACTTGCTATGTGATTTCTCTTAGTTAAGAATGTCCTTCAGGTTGGCTTAGTTGTGTCTTCAGATCTTCAATTTTCCTTTTCAATTGCATGTTTCCTTTCCCTTTCCTTGAATTGGGAAATTTCAAGGTTGGTAGACATCAATTTCTTTTTTGACTTCCTCAAAGCTACATTCTTCTTCTTGAGTGCTAACTACCTTGCTTGAGTTGAAATGGAGAAATCTGATGTATGCTAACCCTGAGCTTGCCAAGTGCTTCTTATGCATGAAAGGAACACGAAAGTGACCAAGACCAATTCTTCCTTACCTTACCCCTTTTCTTTGAAATTTTTTTAGTGATAACACGGCCTTCCCAAACTGTGCATTTCGAAGTCCCAACCCTCAAGATACATCCATGCCTCTTGACACTGCGCAATGCGCACTTCCTGCCTTCCAGGATTGCACACTGCATAGTTTCAGTGCTCAAGCTTGAGCCTTGTCCTCTAAAATTGTGCAATTTGTCCCTTTAGCCTAGCCCCAAGTATGCACTACAAAGTCTCGGAGATCAAGCCCAAACCCTAAGCTCTTGAGCTTCACAATCTCCAAGCCTTCCTTGCCTCCCAAAATTGTGCAGTAGACAAAGTGAAAAACCCTGAATCCTGACTCACTGAGCTTCAAAACTGTGTAATTTGCCTACACAATCCTTCTTGAACTACACATTGTGCAGTCTCAAGCCTCAAGGCTCAGAACTGAGCTCTTGAATTGTGAAATTATGAAATCACCTGGGCTCCTTTGTCTTCCATAACTGAATAGTGGGAAAAATCAATGTTCAAGCCCTCAACCTGGTTCCCTAATCTCCCCAACTGCGCAATATTTTTGCTCAGTCCAAGCCTGAACTGCACATTGTGCAATCCCATGGCTCAAGCCTGACCCTTGACTACTTGAGATGGGAAACTGAACAGTCACCGAGCCTCTCCCTTGGCCTACCACTTGGTTCTAAGTCAGTCAGTGGATCATCATGCAATATCTTAGACTATGGGTTTATCAGACTGATGTCATCTTGTCATGAGTGATTGCAGATCTAGGAACTCTATCATGCTATGAAATATGATGAAGAAGGAGATGGAGAAAGAGGACATGCTAGAAGGAACCTAAGGAGCCGAGGAGAGAAGATGATCATCAAATTAGAAGATGAAGCAACACTAGATTACAACAGAAGACGAAATACCAGAACCGCATGAAGACTCCATCTAATTCATAACCCTTTTGAGGGTAGATATGAAAAACAAAGCATATCTCTTATGAATATGAAGCATTGGACACATTTCTTATTGAAGACAGAAAGAAAGAAGCAACAAGAAGGACGACTTGGCACTGCCACATCATTATGCAACCCATGTCATCAGTGTCATGTCATGTCCTATCACGAGTCATGATGTGCCACATCATTTGTGGGTTATGTAATTCTATATTGGAAAATGTAATGTGACGTGGAAGTCCAAGACTCATTCGTGTAATGTGAAGAGACATGTAGGAAGTCGAAAAGTCATGAGAAGTCAAACAATCATGAGGGTAGTCCAAGAGTCATAAGGGGCGTGAAGGATCACCCCATGTGTTATATATACACCCTCATTGTTCATGCAAAGGAATTTTCACCTTGGCTCCTCCGACAAGGAATTAGAGAGACAAGCTAGCTCTTTTGGGGAGCAAGGAGTGGCTCCAACACTCCACTATTGAGGCTAGTAGTGTTCCCTGTATACATGTGTCTTGTGATTTTTACTTAATACTTAAATTTTGATGGCCGACACATTTTCATGCATGGATTGTGAATATTTGTAAAATTGTTCTGTTAATATTTATGATTCATGTTTGCTTTCACCTGTACCAAAAGCAGTTGAACTATTTCGGTTATTTTAGTGCTTATCTAATTGAGAATGTGATGTAATGGTTGCTATAATTTTCGCATCCTTGTGGACTATTCCCTTGGATGTTAGACATATCTTTCTTGTTTATAATGGTTGTAATGACCATCACATCTTTGTGGAATATTTCATTGGATGTTAGACACATATCTTATGTGTGTGTGTGTGTCTCTCTCTCTACTAGGGTGGTATTATTACCTCTTTCCTAGAGGCTCACTTCACTTTCCCTCCGTAGTAGAAGAACCTTGACACACATACAACTGAACACTCACCAGGCATACTCACTTGTTAGTATGAGATTACCTATGCATAACTCTCTTGTGCTGAACTTTGTAGGCAAGGAAAACTTATAAGAATAGATGCCATCCGAGATGATGTCCTGGATGGGGCTTCTATTCCAAAAAGTGTGAGGTCTAATTGAGAATTCACATCAAGGAGACCCCCTTGGTTGACGGATTTCCAGCACTATCAATACTCTCATTGATCAATCAATGGCCACAAGCTAACTCCAATCACTGACTAAGATCATCTTGACTTCATTCAATCACTTTTCTAGAAGTCAATATAGAAAAATCAATTTGTCTCAATCAATCTCGATTATTTAACCACTTTTCCTAAGTTAGACTTAAGGAAATATTTAAATTGATTATTTAAATCTAATTAAAACAATTTTCCTTAGATTTATTTTTTTATTTTTTTTTATTTTATATTTTTATATTTTCATTTTTTATTTTTTATTTTTATTTTTTTATTATTATTTTTTTTTTTTAATTTTTAATTTAATTATTTTTTTTAATTTAATTTTATATTTTATTTATTTTTTTATTTTTTTGCTGGGTATTGGAGATGATTAATCCATCTGTGTTTCTAGCCTCATAGACAACACCTAAGACTAGGACATCTGTTTGATCTACACTAACTAACACTCCCTCTTAGAAAGGAAGGTGTTTTGCATAATGTGAAAATTTCTAAGTTTGACACATTAGAAATCCTTACTGCATTATCTGGTTTATTATTAACAAGCTATTTATCAACATAAATACCGAAATAAACACAAATGAAACCTTCACACATATACTTATCATCAATTGAAATAACTGAGACAAACACACAAGGGACACCATTATTTTTGGACAATCGTCCCCAGAAAAACCCAATGAGGGAAAACCAGTGCAGTAAATATGAGGTTTTTATTATTATACAAATTTCTGAATACAACTATGGTGCCAGAAATGGCTCACTCTTCAGAGAATTTCCTTGGTAGAAGTACCTCTCCTCAGAGACATATATTCCGGTTGATCAGCAACCGTATGTTGAGCCCCATAGTGACTTTGACTATTCGTCAGCTGGACAACGAAAGTTGCTTGAAGCTTCTCTCTAGAACTGTGTCACCCTCCATGGATTGCGTCACCCTCTATGGCTTTGTGTCTACCTCTCATATCTCAATTTTCCCCACGAAAACACCACAACGTAGCTCTTTCTGCTCAGTGCTAGCTCTGCTAGCCTCTGTGTCTGCCTGCGTCAGCTTTTCGGCCTCATGCGTCCTCAACACTAACCCTCCAAGCCTCTGCGTCAACTCTGGATACTTTTGTGTCAGCTTAGTTTGCCTCTTTGTTGTCTCTCTGACACTCTCTCTGCCTCTCTTCTATGTATTCTTGGCCTTCTACCGAATTTCCCCTTGTTGCAACAAATCACTAGTTCGATTCTCTCAGCAAGCCCTACCCCAAAAAATCGAATTGACTAATAAACTTGGTGTGTCTACAACTGACCCTCAAGCCTCCTCTTATGCTTTTCCTGTTGACAATTCAATGACCGAGATTAAGTCCTTAACCAACGACTAAGATTAGATTTGGCTTAATCCTCATCATTTAGAAAATTCTCACCCATTTTATATTAATACACGTTAATATTTAATTTTCCTAAGTTTATATCTAGGAACCCCATTAAAATGATTAATTATTTTAATATCTCTCCATCCAAGTGGAATTTCCCCAAATTATTTCTAGGTATTGGAGATTTTATGTGCTTTAGCCTCTCCACCAATTTTCATGGCTATATCACATCCAATGTTACCAAAAATCAACACTCACTCTTCGCGAGGAATGTGCTCTAGTAATGCTTCACCATGGAAACATCACACTAATATTTTGCACCAGTACTTGTACTGATGCTTGGCCTGCTACCTCACATCCACTTCACTGCTGCTTCCTGTACTGCTTCCCTTGACACTACCACTGCCACTACTACATATGTACTGTAACTCCCTCTCAATATACTTCCCATGCTGCCCCTGGCACTGCCACTACTAACCGCTACACTACAACTCAGTTACCGAGAAGTAGGTAAATGACTTCCCCTAAATACTGACATTCCAGTAAGTATGGAAGCCTCATGATGTTGAAGCTTCCTCTCCTGCTATCCTGTGCTCCCTCTGCTTCCATTGAGTTGCTGCATACACCTCTATGCCTCTCACATTGCTACAACCTCCATCGCGCTGCCTCAGAATTCTGCACTCAAGCACTGCCTTGCTACTCCACTACACTTTGCTCCACCTGACACCTGCCATCATGCTACTGTTGCAAAGGGCTCCTGTAGCTAGATGTGGTCCATGAGTTTGGGCACCTCAAGGATCGTACCCTTAGTATGTAGTCCTCCTAACTATAACTGGATGTCTCCCCACCTCTTCTCTAGAAGTGCATGAGCACTCATGGCACAATCATCATCAGTTTCGACCTTTGTCTTTGCCTTAGCTGGAGCTACCTTTGAATCAAAATCCTCTCCCTTGTTTTTCTTCTTGGGACACTGGGATGCATAATGTCCTAGCTCGCCACAATGGAAGCACTTAACCTTTGAGATGCCCTTCTTCTTCCTCTTCCCTTGCTATCTCACAGATGTTAGAGCCACATCCTCCTCCTCCTCTTTCTTCATTCGACCTCCCTTGCCACTACTCCCTGCCTTGGTCATCCTCCTGATCTCTTCCTGGCGAAGAGATTCCCACATCTCCTCCTAATCGAGAAGAGTAGCTTTGCCCAAAATACTTGGACAAATGTCTCCCACTCTTCGGAGACTACATTTAGGGTGGTCCTGACCATAAATTCTCGATCCGGTGTAGACCCCACGGAAGTAAGCTGGTCACAAATATCTTGCAACCTGATAAGGAATGGATCTATCTTCTCTCCCTTCTACATCTGATATGACCACAACTGATTCTCCAATAACATATTCCTTTGCACAAAAGAGCCCTAGTATAAGGTGGTCAGGGTGTCCCACTCTCCTTTGTTGTGTTCTTCTCAGCAATATGTGATATGACATGATCTTTGACCCCATCTAGGATCATGCCCTTCGCCCTCACCATTGCATCCTCATACTTCTCATTTTTAGCTGGGTCAACTGGGATTTCCACGATTCTCAAGGAAAATTCCTTGATGTGATGTTGATCTAGGACTGCCAAGATCTTGGCCTTCTAGATGACAAAGCTGGAAGCTACGTCCAACCTGTCATGATCCCTTAGTATGTTCACTGCCATTTCAGCTCCTCTTCTAGGCTCCCTCTGAGTCTCGAATCCCCTCCTGGAAATCTCCCTCTAAGTCCAGATTTCCCTTCTGGAGTTCCTCTAGCCAACTGTCAAACCACTCCTCTCCAATCCTCCTTTGCCTCTGCAACACAGATCTAGATTCCTTAGCTGGAAATCCGTTGAGGTAGTGATTCCCTCTACGTTGGTCCCACCTCCTTACACGCTATTCTACTTTGACAGAAACAACATCTGACCAGCTCCTCAAATCACAATCTTCCCACAACTCCCCAAGCCCCAACAACTGAAGAAATTGAGCCTTTTAGGCTCTGCACAATCCCAACAAAGGTTGAATCTTCTCCTCCTAGCCACAAAGTCAATCCTTCCTAGCTGAGAAAGATGATTGGGCACTACATAGGTCTAATTTGCCCCTCTGCCTTTGTGTTGGCCCTCCTTTTAGCTCAAAATGCAGATGTAGGCTCTGTGTGAGCCTCTGTGTCACCCTCTAAGCACTGCGTCACCTCTCCTCTTGTTGCTTCTGCTATGGAACAAAGCTGTCTCTTGGGACAACTTCTACTGCTGCAAATTTCAGTTTTCTTCTGGTGCCTTCAGTCCCCCTATGATCTGCAACACTCTGATACCATGTATTTTGACACATTAGAAATCCTTATTGTATTATCTGGTTTATTATCTCCTACTTGTTCTTTCCATTAACAAGTTATTTATCAACATAAATACCAAAATAAACACAAATTCAACCTTCACACATATAAAGATCAACAACTGAAATAACTGAGACAAACAAACAAGGGACACTATTATTTTTGGACAATCGTCCCCGGAAAAACCCAATGTGGGAAAACCGGTGCAACATATATGAGGGTTTTATTATTATGTAGTTTTCTGAATACAACTAGGGTGCTAGAAATGGCTCACCCTTCAGAGAATTTCCTTGGTAGAAGTACCTCTCCTCGAAGACAGATATTCTAGCTGATCAACAACTGGATGATGAGCCCCATAGTGACTTCGACTGTTCCTCAGCTGGACAATGAAAGCTGCTCCAAGATTCTCTCTGGAACTGCGTCACCCTCTAAGGATTGCGTCACCCTCTAAGGCTCTGCGTCTGCCTCTCAACTCTCAGTCTTCCCCACGAAAACACCATGGCACAACTCTTTCTACCTAATGTCAGCTCTGCTAGCCTCTGCGTTTGCCTGCGTCAGCTCTGCGTTAGCTTCTCAGCTTCCTACATCCTCAACATTGGCCCTCAAAGCCTCTGCATCAGCTCAGGCTTCCTCTGCGTTGTCTATCCGACACTCTTTCTGCCATGTATTCTTGGCCTTTTGCTGAACTGCCCCTCGCTGCAACATATCACTAGTTCAATTCTCTCAGTAAGCCCTACCCTAGAAAATCGAATTGACTGATCAACTTGGTGTGTCTCCAACTGAACCTCAGTCCTACACTTATACTTTTCCTGTTGATGGTTCAACGATCGAGATTAAGTCCCTAATAAATGACTAAGATTAGATTTGGCTTGATCCTCATCATTTAGAACTTTCTCACCCATTTTAAATTAATACACATTAATATTTTAATTTTCCTAAGTTTATATTTAGGAACCCCATTAAAAATATTAATTATTTTAATATCTCTCCATCCGGGTGGAATTTACCCAAATGATTTATGGGTCTTGGAGACCTTATGTGCTTTAGACTCTCCACCAATTTTCATGGCTAGAGAACATCCAATGCTACCAAAAATCAACACATAATAACCACATTATCTTTGAAGAAGATGAATCTCACCTTCCCCAAGGCTTTCATCAAAATGTCTCCCACCTGTTGATCTGCTGGTATATACTGTAGTTGATTTATCTTTCACTGTACACAATCCCTGATGAAATGATACTTGATATCTATATGCTTAGAACTGCCATGAAACACCAGATTCTCAGATACCCTGATGTAACTCTGATTATCACAATGTATCATTATTGTCTCAACCCTCTGACCTAACAAGGCTACCAATAGTTTCCAAAGCAATATGACCTCATATGTTGCCATGCTAGCTTTTATGTATTCCGCCTCTCTAGAAGTCACTGCCACATATTTCTACTTCCTATTGTATCAAGAGGCAACTCTTGATCCCACGTTGAAGCAAGACCCTGAAGTGATTTTCTTGTCCACCGTACTACATGCCTAGTCTATGTCAGTATAGCCCACCAACTTGATACCATCACCTCGAGAATAACTGATCCCATACTTGATTGTACCACACACATATCATAACACATGCTTTGTCACTGTCCAATGCACTCTTCGGTTCAACTATGAAATGACTGAGAAAGTTTAACACAAAGGATATATATGGAATGGTGGTGACCAAATACATGAGATCATGGGTGACCATGGGTGTAGACATGGCTCTATAATCCTCCATCTCGTACCTTCTCAGGATCTCGATGCAGTATTTCCCTTGCCCAAGGAAAATCTCTCCATCGGTATTCCACTCCTCCATGCCTTGAAAGTAGTGCATAAGCCCCAAATCCTTCATCTTGAATTTTGCTGCAAGGTCCCTCCTGCACTCCTCTATGAGCCCTAATGAACCTGTTAGAAACAAGTCGTCCACATACAAAACAAGAATGAGAATCTCACTCCCAACCACCAAGTAGTATAGGTTTGCATTTCTGTTGTGAATATAAATAATTAATAATTAATATTCATATTCTTCATTCATGTATTATATATATATATATATATATATATCCTCAATGGACATCTTCATATTCCAAGTGTTCTAGAGTAATTAATTTGCGAGTATGAACTTTGTTCGTTATGTTGGTGTAGAAAAAACGAACTATTACAAATTTGAAGAGAGCACCTTATTACACACATAAATCACACTTCATTTTTTTTATTGATCGCAACAATTACATATATATAGGATATAAATCATTGACTTCGACAAATTTAGATCCTAAGGAAGTGTATCTACCACTGGGATATGACACAACAACAACTGATACATAGGAAACAACATCTTATAAATTGACACCTCGGGACTCACAATGACAACCTGTAAATCACATGACACATAACATGGAAACATTACTTCCAACACCCTCCCTTAATGCTTACACGTAGAAAAAACACATCACAACAACAATATTGACCTCTGTCTCATTTGTATAATATGGTCATCACTAGCACTCATATCCACTCTGAAATCTCATGGTTTCCACTCTTTTCTTCACCACACTCTCGAACTTCCCACTTTATCCATTTAAGACATAACCGATTCAGAGCATTGTTGATGTAATTTGCAGAATTGACACTTCTTGACCTCCCGAAGAACAATCTCAACACTGAACCACCCTATGGACCAACTCCCATCTATCAAATGCAAAGAAATACACTTTTGTTAGTTGTATAGGTGAGTTGTTTAGGTACTGAGTGTATCCAACAATCGTTTATACAATTGACCTTCCTTTACATACACAATTACATAAATAACTGATGTTCTTGAAGCACCAAAGAATAATAAGACCCATCAAAATATAATAGAGTCACATAAAAAAGTCAATGATGTTCTCTCAGCATGAAGAACATCAAGAACCATTAACTTACACTATGTTTCTATGTTCAATAATTGGTCATTTGTCATACAATTTTACACACAATATAAATATGACATATAAACTAATAGAAACAAACTAATTAAACAACTCCAAACTAAAGAAAGAAAACTACAAGTCTCAATATTTATATTTATAGGAACCACCATTATTCTATAGGAATGAAAAAATTGCTCGGTGATTCAAAGGTCCGACTGAATTCAAGTGAAAAGAACCAAAAAATAATTAAATTGAGTTGCCACTATCGCCATTCCTTTCCCAAAGTTCATAAAGCCTGAAGCTCATAAGTATTATTGAAAATTCATAACTTCCATTGCTTTCATTATACGCAATGGCCATAGGTCGTGTTTCACATGGTCGTATGTTCCATCCACTGCTCACTGCACCAAAATATTCCATGCTCCAATTGCGCTGCTCTTCCCTTACCTTAAACTCAAAACATTTCATAAGAAGTCATGTCCAATTAATTGAATGAATCAAACGATTTTAATCAAAGGCTTGACTTAAAAAAAAAAAAAAAAAAAAAACTTTCTCCTCGTGACCTTCCAAAAAATAAACTTCTAAATTAATTGTAAGTCTACGATAACAAGCGGCTCATGAGAGGTGTTGGCTCATGGCGCTTTACAAAATGTGGCTATAATTAACAGTTATCACCTTCTTAAACAAATTCAACCTTCAAAACTCTTCCACACAATATCTCAGATCCAGATCCATGCACTAGCATGTATTATTCGTGGCACGATTTTGTAGATTTATGATATGACCATGTACATAATTTTGACAAAACTATTTAGGTCCGAATTTAACTCCTTCTCAGGTTCCGGGCAAATATAAACACCAAAAAAACTTTATTTGATAGCATGCACAAAATGGCCTCACAACCCTAAAAAACCTAGGCCCTCTCGCTCTGAGATCTGAAGCTCTCTAAATCTCCCCTTTGGCTCTGATATGCAAGGAAGAAATTTGATCTTACACCCTCTCTTCAATAACAATTTCATGCACAAGTATAACTAAACAATAAACACACAATAATCTAATCTAATTCTACTTATGTGCAAAGCATTAACCCTCACATCTTCCTAGGCCCTCCCTTGAGGGAGTCAGGCCCATATGGGCTCTAATACCATGTTAGAAATTTGAAGAGAGCACATTATTACACACACAAATCACATTTTTCTTTGTTTTTGATAACAACAATTACATACATGTAGGATATAAATCACCGACTTCAACAAATCTAGATTCTAAGGGAGTGGATATATCATTGGGACATGACACAACAACAACTCATACATAGGAAACAACATCTTTTAGATTTACACATTAGGACTCACAATGACATCATGTAAACCACATGACACATGACATGGAAGCATTACTTCCAGCACGAACTTTGTTCGTTACATTGGTATCAGCACCACGTTCTCCTTTTTCGGTCCCTAATCATCAATTCTTCGTCGAATTCATTGCTATTGCAAATTAAGGCTTTTAGCCATAAAAAGTTGCTACAAGATTTTCCATTTTGTTGATAAGATTTTAGCCATTTAGGAAAAAAAAAATATATATAAGTATATATATAAAGTCATACGTACCAACATATATAAATTAAAAACAAACCACACTTTTTCCATTTTGTTGATAAGATTTTGGCCATTTAAAATTATATATATATTATATATATAATAAAATCATACGTACCAACATATATATAAATTAAAAAACAAACCACACTATCCGAAGTCATAGTATGCAGCACAACCGCCGCCTTACAAATAGACGCTTCCACTTCGACAAATCCATCGACCCGTAGCCACACAACATGACCGTCGCTTCCAACTACCAGTGCCACCACCGCCATCACCACCAAAAGCATTTTGTAGATTTGATTCACCATCGATTATAGCCGCAATGCTATTGCCATCCGCAATGGCTTCACCATTGACGCTGCCACAAGCACCCAACAACCCTACAAGCCATCAATCCACTGTAAAGTTAAAGAAAAATAATGGCATCCGTATACAATAAACGTAAAATCGAGACCTCTAAATGTTGTTTGTATTGCAGCCAACTCAACTTTTATAATTCAATCCATACAACAATCTTACCCACATTGTACTATTAAGCTATTTGATTCATAATTGAAGCTGTGCAGATTTCACACTCTAATTGACCATGAATATCGTACGATGACATCTCAATTTGAGTGCAATCACGTGTTTCAATTTTAATATTTCTAATTAGTATTAAGAAAAATCATGTCATCTGTATACCATAAATGCAAAATAGAGACCTATGAATGTTGTCTGTATTGTAGCCAACCCAACTTTTAGAATTGAATCCAGACGACTATCTAACCCACATTGTACTATCAAGATATTTGATTCATAATTGAAACTGTGCATAGTTCACACTCTGATTGACCATGAATATCGTACAATCACATCTCAATTTGATTGGACACATCTCAATTTGAGTGCAATCACGTCGATTCAATTTTAAATTTTGAAGAAAGTATTATATTGCTAATTGGTATTAAGGTACTTTCTAAAATGGTCTATATATAACAAACCTTTGAAGTAAAATAAGAAAAAAAAGGTTTTTATTTTTATTTTTTTATATAAAGAATAAAGAATTATTCATAGTTGCCCAAACCCTATTCAGGAAAGGAAGAATTTTTTAGAGAAAGAAAAGGAGACAAATTTAAAACTCTATATCTTTTAGTAAAGGGAAAAAGGTATATTCTTTATTATTAAGGAAAAGGAATGAATTATAATCTAGAAACGAAGAAAGGAATATTTTCCTATAACAATCTTTCAATCATAGGTTGCAAATTATTTACATTAAAAGGGAGTATCCAAGGGAAAAAAGAGATTAACATTGCTGTCAATATAAGCGACAAGAAAAGTTACATTAATATTGGTGAAAGAGAATATTTTTGGAAAGAAAGAGTATGAAATTAATGGTTTATAAGTGACAGTTGATTTTTATGAATATATATGTCAATTACATGTCGTAACTATGTATAACAAAGAGATTGACATAATTTTGGATCTATCTTCATTTAAAGAACTAAGTATGTTCATGTTAAATGTAGAGAATAAAATTTTGATGTTTCCTTATAAGAAGAAGCTGATCACATTCCATGACATGACAATGAAGTCAGAATTGATAATGCTTTTATCGTAAAACTTTAAGGATATTTCGACACTAATGCTTCAAGAGAATAAAAAACAATATCAAAGAAGCAAAAAGATCTTAAAGAAGACATCTCCAATAAGAACAAAGAAAATTCTCATTTAAAAGACCATAGTAAGAAACTATTTTTACAAGTCAAGAAGTGTAAAGCTAAGGAGAAAAAATTTGAGCAAGAAAGAAAAAGTTTTGAGAAGAAACTTAGCGAGTGTCTATTAGAGAAAGAACAAGAAAATATGTGCTTTAAAAACCTTAATCAAAAGTTGTTAGAACAAATTAGAGGTTTACAAGATAAAAAACTTAAACATCAAAACACTGAAAATAAGGTTGATGAATTAGAAATTGAAGAACTCTTACATCTCAACAACCATAATCAAAGTCTATTTACTCAAATTAAGAAACTTAAAAATGATAAAAAAATCATTGAAAATCAAATTACAAGAGCTTGTCACGAAAGAAGCGTTAAAGTCTTCATACGTAGCAACGCAAGTTGAAGAAAAAGGAATAAATACTGAACTAGTCAATATCACAACACAAGAAAATGACATCCTAGTTGAAGTAAAGATATATTCAGATGTTGCAGTTCAAACAATGAAAATTTCAAATGAAAATCCAACGTTTAACCAAGTGACTTTCGTACATGAAGGAAATCAAATAATTCAAGTAAATCAAGAAATCGCCGCAAACATTATAAGTGGAAATAAAATCAAAAGAAATCTATATTGAGGACCAAATGATAAAAGAAGACATCTCAACCAGACTACAAATCCATATCACTCAGACAAGAAACAAGTGACTTATATTCCAAAGAATATCGACGTTACCATAATCTCGTCTTGTGATAACAAATCATCTCAAGTTTCTAGTAATCGCAAGATTCCATAGAAGATTGATTTTTGTTGGTCAAATTTGTTCTCAGTTCAAAAATTTTGTTTATTAAAGGATCCTGTCATCTTGTATCATTGAAGATCATAAATTGAAGAATTTCGAAGGATGAGAATAGATTACAAGACAAACAAACAAATGACATGTCATGTTATCAATAAGCTTTGAGGACAAAGCTTTTCTCAAGAGGAAGGCAATGCTATGAATATAAAATAATTAATAATGATTAGATACTGATGAGGCATGTATGAAAATACATGATTGTTCATGAAGGGGTACTCGCCTAGGTATATATATGGGACCGTCAGTTGTAATCAATGGATATACTTCATTCATACAATTTATGTATATACTTGTACCATTAATGGACATCTTAATATTACAATTGTTCTGGAGTAATTAAATTGTGAGTACGAACTTTGTTCATTACATTGGTATCAGAGCATAAACGAACTTTATTCGTTACAATGCATCTCACTCTTCACAAAGTCCATTCCATGCAAGTATCTATCTATGCACTCATACCACACCCTCTATGTATACCTCCTCTTCCAAATCACCATTAATGAATGTCGTCTTATCATCCATTTGATGGATTTTCCATCCTATATGTGTTGTTAGTAAGATCACGACTTGTATAGAAGTATACCTCGGCATAAGAGCGAATGTCTCCTCATTGTCTATTCCCTCCTTTCGAGAGAACCCTTGGCCATCAACCTTGTCTTGTATTTCTTGATGCTTCCATATGCATTGTGCTTGATCTTAAAGATATATCATGATCCAACCACTGCCCTATCTGTTGGTCTAGGAATATTTTCCAATACATCGTTTGTAATGAACAAAGTTAATTTATGCTCTAATACCAATGTAACAAACAAAGTTTGTATTTCACAATAATATTCACAAAACTTAGAATACGAAGACATCCATTGAGGATAAGGAAAAAAAAAATATATTTTTATATTATATATATATTTATTTTATATAATTATATATTATATCTTATATATATATATTATATAGATATTAAGAATGAAATAATTGATATGATGATTGTTACAAAAAGGGCATGCTTTTTCGTTTGGAAGGGGCCCTTCATGAATGGTTCATGTCCTTAGAGACACACCTCTTCATTAACTAATTAATATTTATTTAGCTATTATTATGATTATTATTTATTTATTTATATTTATATTATTTTTGTATAAATTATATTTATAACATTGTTCTACATGATAGAGGTATAATCCCCAACCATAACATCTTTCCACAACTGCTGTTATAAAACCTTTTGATAGTTGTAAGGCTCACTATCTACCAAATGAATGAATAATGCCATGTAGCCAATGTACTCGTTTGATTGTATTTGCTATCTACTACCCATCCTAGGAGATTGTAGTGTCCTATCTAGGGTGGTAGACTGGGCTAAATTTATTATCGACCAGGGTGCGTAGACTTAGAGGCGTGTGCCTAAAATATATAGACATAAAGGATCTAATCTAGGCCTATTCTTCCTAATTACAATGTTGTGACTTGATCTAATATTAAACTATCAATCAAATATTTAACTAAGCATCAAACTATGTATCCTTATTAGCTAAGATTCAACTCATAACATGCTGTGTATCACTGTATTTAAAGGTTTCGATCCCCTTACAGAGACACCAAACATGAAACCCCTGTTTAATGGTACCCAACATTCATGAACATTTATTACAAGCATGCAAAGTAAAAATCTTAAGCATACAGTCCATAACAGTGCTTTACAAAGCAACCCTGGATCGAATCCCTTACAAGATATGATTCACGATCCAGATGATGGTCTATTCAAGTGCATGCATAGACATATAACAGCGCATTCATAAACACATGAATATAAACATCAATTAAATCCCTGTGCATATATATCGGTTTCAAATATCAATCAAATTCTCTGACTGTAAGATGTAATTAAAATAACAATGTAAACGCAATTAAAATGATATCGGTATACCATGTACGCAGGGCCCGTCCACTTTCTTGGTACACCGAGATTGTTATTCCACGATCACAGTATTAAAAAAACGCACGGAGATTATAATGCAGTCTTGTTTATATTAAATCAAAGCTTTGTTCATGAAGCGACAAGAAACGTAAAAACGTAAAACTAACATATAACCAGGTTTGGCCTTATAATTACATACGGTTCACATCCCTTGAAAAGGGATGTTCATCCATGGGCGGTTGTTGCTGCTTTTACAAAAACGCAAAATGTTTCTATCCTAGCTTACGCACATAAAAAGAAAAGGAAACAACTAAAAATCGGATTGAGCTGTAACTTTGTGCTGTTGCTGCCTTTGT
>APFE031065139.1:0-19231 GCA_000404065.3 Pinus taeda
ATGAATTCATTCAGAATGAAATCAGAAAGAACCATCTTGGGGCAGCCAAACAGGTGGAGGAGGATGACAATGTGGCATTGTTAGCTGTTAGCAAGAGGCAAGAAGGGCAGAGCAAAGAAGCAAGCTTCCAATAGTGGAGGCAAAATCAAAAGTAAAGGCAAGCAGCAAACCAAGGAGAAGGACTATTCCAAAGTCAAATGTTGGAATTGTCAAAAGTTGGGACACTATGTTGATGTGTGTCCAGAGAAGAAGAACAAGAAAGGGAAACACAAACCCATGGCAGCTTTTACAGAGATAGAGAGCTTCTAAGAGGGATTTGATTAGGAGTTTGGGTTCATAGCTTGTGAGGCCACTAGTACAAGATCACCTACCATACATGTTCAGAGGGAGTGTGCATTCCCCGCTACTAGCAAAGCATCTTCTAGCATTTGGTATGTTGACAGTGGAGCTTCCCGCCACATGACAAGAGTCAGAGAGTACTTCTAAGAGCTTTCAGAGGGTGATACTGATATGGAGGTAGTACTTGGTGATGACAACATTGTTAGAGCAATCAATGTGGGGACATTGACATTTGATAAGGGACCCAAACCTCCCTTGAAAGCGTCAGAAGTTCTATATGTGCCTGGAATGAAAAAGAACCTGATATCTGTCTCAGCACTTGAGGATAAAGGGTATGATGTGTTGTTCAGGAGAGGGGAGGTGCTTATATATCCTAGGGGAACTCCATCTTCTTCAACTAGAGAGATTGGTGTGTGCCATGCCAAGGTGTACAAGTTCTCATTCCAGCCCTTGATGGCATCGAGCAGCAACACCCGAGACAAGACCGGCAACAGATCTAGCAGTTCAGAGTTGTGTGAGATTTGGCACCGCAAGATGGGGCACATGTATCATGGGGCCTTGAGTACATTGCAGGAGATCACCACTGGTGTGCCATATTTCAGTTCTGATCACCTTGATGTATGTAGAGGATGTGCAATGGGGAAGCTTGCCAGATCCCCTTTTCCTAGCAGTGACAATAGAGCGACCAGGATCCTTGACTTTATTCATACCGATGTGAATGGTCGAATGTCTCATGTATCCTTGAGTGGCTATGAGTATTATGTTTTATTCATTGATGACCACTCCAAGAAGACCTGGATTTATTTCTTGAAGACCAAGAGTGAGGTCTTCAAGCAGTTTCAAGAGTTCAAAGCTCTTGTGGAGACACAGACAGGTAGGAAGATCAAGGTCCTCAGGTCAGACAATGGAGGGGAGTATACCCTTGGTGAGTTTGTTGATTTTTGTGCTAAGGCAGGCTTTAGGAGGGAGTTCACAGTTCCTTACTACCCCCAACACAATGGGGTGGCAGAGAGGAAGAATATATCCATTGCAGGGGCTACCAAAGCCATGCTTAATGATCAGGGGTTACCTTTATTTTTGTGGGCAGAGGCCTGCAACATTGTTGTGTACTTGCAGAACAAGAGTCCACATCGCGCCTTTGGGAATGTGACTCCGGAGGAGGCTTTTCATAGGAAGAAGCCTAATGTTGGGCACTTTCGTATCTTTGGGTGCCTTACATATCCCTATGTCCCCAAGGAGAACAGGACCAAGCCAAATCCCACTGCAGACAAGGGCATCTTTGTGGGTTGTAGCGAGACCTCGAAAGCTTATCAGATTTATATTCCTACGCAGAGGAAAGTGGTTGTCAGGCGGGATGTGAAGTTCGAGAAGGAGAGAGCTTTCAAGAGGAGGAGAGTATCCAGAGTCTCCAAACCCTCAGGAGCAGCTGAGTCAGTCACAGGGATCCAGTGGTGAGGGATCAGGAGGTATGTCGACTACAGTGTCAGGTCCATCAGTGAGGATGGGCTCTCAGAGTCAAGTGGGTGGTTCTTCGGGTAGCATGCAAGGGAGTCCGCAGAGCAATTAACAGGGTAGTCCACTAATGGACAGTTTGCACGGTACTTCAGCATCTACAGGCACAGGTTCAGGCATGAGGTCATTTGACAGCCCTTCAGGAGTTCAGGTGTCTGATGATGATAAGGATTCTTTCACTCTGGTGGGAGAAGTATGCTCAGGGAAGAGGAAGCCTAAGTGGCTTCAAGATACCTTGCGCAAGGCGACATTAGTTGTTGGGCCAAAGAGATAGGTTAGAGAGAGTAAACCACCTCAACGATTCTACAGTTACATGGCATTGGTAACAAGCATTCTTGACTCTGAGCCTTCTAGTTATGAGGAGGCAGCCAGCCAGCAGGTTTGGAGAGAGGCCATGATGGAGTATTCTTCTATTATGAAAAACGATGTTTGGGAGGTAGTGTTGAGGCCTAAAGGTGAATCAATTGTTACTTCTAGATGGCTCTACAAGATAAAGCATGTTGCAGATGGCAGCATCAAGAAGTTTAAGGCTCGATTTGTGGCGAGAGGGTTCTCACAAATAGAGGGAGTTGACTATGAAGAGACCTTCGTTCCCGTAGCTCGGTATACATCTAATCGCTCCATTATATCGATTGCAGCAAAGATGGGTTTGGAAGATCCACCAAATGGATGTGAAGACCACATTTCTCAATGGCTTCATCCAGGAGGAGGTTTATATTGAGCAGTCGCAGGGCTTTGAGGCGCATGGGAAGGAGTCCCATGTATGCAAATTGAAAAAGGCACTCTATGGCCTCAAGCAAGCTCCTAGAGCTTGGTACTCGAGGATTGATACAAACTTGCAGCAGTTGAGTTTCACAAAGAGTAAGGCACATAAGAACTTATACTTCATTGTGGTGGGTGAGAAGCCTCTCATTCTGGTGTTGTATGTTGATGACTTGATCATCACTGGCGCAGAGAGACTCATTTAGGGCTACAAGAGAGATCTTGCTTCAAAGTTTGAGATGAAGGATATCGGCTTGATGCATTATTTTATGGGATTGGAGGTGTGGCAGGAGGAGGGGCATTTCTTCCCGGACAAGGGAAGTACATTGTGGATATTCTTAGCAGATTTCACATGGAGAACTGCAAACCCATGTCTACACCTATGATCACTAACTGGAAGAAGCTTCCTGCTTCTGATTCCGAGTTGGTGGATCCTACTCTATACAGACAGTTGATTGGTTGTTTGATGTACACTCAACTAGATATATGTTTTGCAGTTAACACTATGAGTTAGTTCATGTGTGAGCCCAGGAGAGTGCACTAGGTAGCTGTAAAACACATTCTTCGTTACTTGCAGGGGACTGTGGATTTTGGTCTGGATTATAGACAGGGTGATGCAGTGAGACTGGCAGGGTACACGGATTCAAATTGGGCAAGGTGTGCCTCAGATAGGAAGAGTACTTGCGAGTGTTCTTTTGGCTTGGGTTCAGCAGTTGTGTCGTGGATCAGCGAGAAACAACAGTCAGTTGCATTGAGCTCATCTGAGGCAGAGTATATGGCTGCTAGTTTGGCTAGTTGTGAGGCCACATGGCTTCGCAAGATGTTGTTTGTTCTATTTGGTCAGGCATTGAGAGCTTCAGTAATTTACTGTGATAATCAAAGTCACATAAAACTCACGAAGAATCCAGTTTTTCATCACAGGTCAAATCATATTGAGACCAAATATCACTTCATTAGAGACTATGTCCAAAAGGGAGTTGTCAAGCTTGAGTACACTTCTACAAATGAGCAGGTAGCGGACATTTTCACCAAAGCCTTACCACGGGGCAAGCATGTATACTTCAAAGACAAGATGGTAGTGGTGAGAAAAACTTTCCTCAATAAGAGGGAGTGTTAAAATTTGGGTACTAGAGGACAAGTGGTTCCCTAAGGCTTTGATCTTTGGCCTAGGGAAAAGTGTCCAAATTTATTTGTACTTTTCTCCTAAAATGACTTTATAAGTGGTAAAGTCAATTTAATTTAAAAGTGACTTTATAAGTGGTAAAGTTACATTTTAATTTATAAGTGGTAAAGTTACTGTCTACTTTAAAAGTGACTTTATTAAAGTGAATGAAGAATTGGAAAGTGAAAAAGTGACTATGGAAATAAAAGGCGAAGTGGTTTTTATTTAAGTGGGTGAGTTAAAAAATAGAAAGTGAGAATTAAATGCACATTTATTCTCATCCCTAGATCTAAATGAATCTCAGTCATTAGATCTTAGGGTAACCCAAAAGGTCATTTAGAGAATAAAAGGAGCAAAGAAGCGGAAAAGATCAATTCATTCCTTCATGAGCATTTGAGAGAAAGAGAAGAGAGAGCAAGGAAAAAATTTCTTAGGAGTGAGGAAGTGAAGAAGAGCAGCAAGAAAACATTTCAGCAAATCTGGGCAGCAACATTTATTGGCACGCATCCCAAGGAAAAACCATACAGCAGGAGAAAGGCACAGAAATCAAGGAAGAGGGACAGCAAATTCTGAGCACATTTTTCAAGGCTAGCTTTACAACATTTAATGTTGTTTTATTCTAAGTTACCAGAAAACGGATACGGGAACGGATACGGGTACGGGGTTTGAAACGGATACGGCAAATTTTCAAAAAATCTGGATACGATACGGCAGGAAACGGCACATAATATATATATAATTATATATATACATATATATAATATATATATATTATAATATATATATATATATTAAAAATAAAAAATTCATATTACCATTCATATTTCAAAATTCAGAATCTAATTTCTATACAATGCATTACTACATCTAAGCGGCAAAGTCCAAACTATTCTCACCATAGTTTATTAGGATCAATAACGTTATTAAAGCGAAATCGAAAGGGTATCAGAGATTTTATCATTTTTTTCAATAAAGAAAGGTTTAGTTTAATTTATACATGAAATAGATTTTTCCATGAATTTATTAAAATCTAGAAATATGATTTCATCAACACTAACGAGATTTTATACTTATAAAAATTATTGTAATATGCATGTTAATTGTATACGTACATGCTTGTCTTACATGCAAAAAAGCATCATAAATACAGACAGAAACTGTAGCTGGTGCTGTAAAGATTCCATTCCACTACCACTCAGTCATGCAAAATCTTGAAGCGGATCTTATCTGAGCACATTCACAGGTGGTTTTTTGTGTATGGATTCGTGATCACGAGACAGAGTGCCAATCTGATTTTATATGTGACTAAGCACTACCAGTACAACTAAATACGATATTTTCCCTGAGTTTACTGCACGGGACAGAGAGTGGTTGTTCTGGCCTTTTTTTAAAGCAGTTTTCAACTTTGGTGAGGATTTTGTTGCGTTGAAAAAGCGAAGGAATCTATCGATAAAGGCGTCCTTTTATCTCTGGTTTCCCTCCATGTACGGATGCCGGGGCCACACTCCTTTTGATTCGGGCATCACTTTTTGACCGTTTTGCTCTTCGTTTGACGTTTAAAACCACTGACAGCATTGTATAAAAAACTCTGATACGTATTGCATTTCCGCTGAACGGGAGGGTTTTCCATCAATACGCCTGGAAAACGGATTTTCAAACCCCGAAACGTTTTTGCATCCCGAAAAACGTATTTTGGCCGTTTTTTTGCCGTTTCCAGATCTGAAACGTATCAGAAACGGAAAACGGCGTTTCTGCCCTTAAGGGAGCCGTTTCCGGTAACTTAGGTTTTATTGCTTTAAAAAATTTTGTTTTCGCTGTTTGCTGATTGGCACAATTTTCGAGGTGGGGTTGAAGCACGGAAATCGAGATAAGTTGTAATTTGTGGTTGCTGGAATTTTTACTATGTATTTCAATTTCTCTGAAAAAGCTTTTTCAGAAATAAAGAGCTCTCAAACTGATTTTCCCCAAGAGTTGTAGGGGGTTTTTCTAGGGTCACATTGACCAAAAATCAATGTGTTATTTTTTGTCTGTGGCTGTTATAATTTTGTTGTGTTTTATTTTTGCAATTTCAGCGGTTGTAAAATCTCTAAATATGTTTTTTCAGAAAATTATTGTCATTTCCAGATTTTAGAATTTTTATCTTGCTTGGATTTAAAACTAAATGCATGGAGTGATAAGGAAAACTAATAACCAGAGTGGGGATTGAAATTTCTTCAATTCAATGAAAACTTCAATGTTTTTAGTCATTTATGTCATAGTACTGGATTTGCAAATAACATCATCAAGAAGGCCTTTAAACTTCTAATCTTCAAGGACTCTGCCTTTCCTTCTAAAAAATGAACTCAAGATATTTGGGCCATCTAAGTGACCTTAAAAAGGATCATCTTCAAATTTTGCACTGCTAATTACCAGGATTATTCAATTCAGTAATTTGACATTTTAGGCTCAAATAATCTTATGGTTGTTCCAATAACCTTCCTAAACTCCCTTTGTATCCAATACAACATCATGATTCTTAAGAGACAGTTTGGGCGTCTTTCAAGGCTTTATTCAATCAAGCTTGAGTTTCAAGGAACACGTAATATAACATCTCCAAAGAGAAGCACTTCAATCTAAAGGTCACATATTTTTCTTACATGATAATGTCTTATTTTTAGGCACAACTCAAAATAAGTTGTCATTACTTCTTGTCATATCAAAATAACATATTACCAATATTTCCTTGAACATGATTGAAGATTTTTCATCAACGATCATACCTGTCCTTCAAAGTATTGTATTGATGAATCTTTCACTCTTCAAGGTATCGAGATCCAACCTTTCATACAGGTCATGCTAGACATATACTTGGTCTTGACAGAACTCCAATAAAAGAAGATCACTTGCTATTAGATCTAGTTTTAAGTACAGTGCCTTCCATACTTTAAAGTGTGTAGATCTCATGCATAAGTAAATACCAATGACGAGACATGTATATAATACAAAGACAAATCTTGAATCAAATCAACGTGTGGATAGGCTTGAAATTCATTTTCTACAAATTCAAATTTCTTCCTTATTCAACCGACATGAAGAACATGTCTTTTAATAATTTTCTTTTTTAATCTAGCATGAAGAACATGGTTACAAATACATTAAGGGCTCAAATATACATTATGAAGACCAACCATAGTTACAAAAATTCAACACTAAGTTGGGGCTCAATTTGTGTATCACGTGAATAATGTGATGTGACCATGCCATTAGAAATTAATATGAACCACATGGTTGAAGAGGTCAACCAAGTGAGAAACCAAAGCACAATGATTGTGCTTAAAGAAATCTACCTAGAAACCCTTCTCGTTTGTTGCTTTGCTATTGTTCATCACCCAAATGGCCTCTCCAATGTTACTTGTTCCCCCTCATTCAACAGGGGTACTCCTAAACTTCTAAACACACCATTTGTAAGCCCAAATGTGTGCAATTTACAATTCTATAACGCCATGTGGCATGAAGTGTAAAAGTGTATCCTACATCCCCAATGGTGAATAGTCATGGCCAGTCTTCATAGCTTCATCTTCATGGTGCCTTTTTTTGTTGCTTTACTAACTACCACTTGGTGGGTGGCAACCCCCTATCTTGACAAGCATACTTATGTCTTAGATTGGTATGTGCACATCATGGAGATGGGCCTATTAGGACACATGATTTTAAGGAACACTTATTGTCTAAAGCCCTATAAAGGTGATTGTTCTATGTAAGTCCCCATTCTACCATGATCAAGGTGCACCTATTTGTTCCTACATGTAACATCTTATTTATGTCGAAGTCTTTGGCCATGGCCATCATTCTTTATGGTAATACAACAATTCACTATGCATTTCTACTCACCATGGCAACATCCCACTTCCTCCAAAGCAAAGAGAAGATTTGTTGCAACCCCTAAGTCAAGCCATTTCCAAGTTGAAGCACTCAAAATGCCTTGCTAGAAGTACCTTTTCAAGCATGTGGTCATCTTCAAAATGGGGCCAAATTCACTTGGAGCGGCCTTCAAGGGTTAAAGGGGAAAAATAGCATTTATTATGAGCAAACAAAGTGTTATATCAAGTCAACGATATTCTAATGGACCAAGGACAACCCATAAGCAAACAAAAGAAAGCCTTAAAGCACACTTCAAGCAAGAGAATGGTCCAAAATCAAGATGTCATCCACCTTTCACTAGCCATTGGAGGGATCCAACGTCCCAAAAGAAGAACGTTGAGCAAGCTAAGCAAATCATATGGCCTCCCAAGCATTCCAAAAATTATTTCAAACCAAAATCCAAGGGAATATTGCACTTTTGGGCCAAATCGATCCTCCTTTCTTGCAAGACAAAACTCTATTGTGGGACAGCACCTCTAACTTGAGGGTTTTAAGCAATGTAATTTTTGTAATTGACTTAGTCTCCAAGCATTTTATGGATGACAAGTCGCCTTTTTCTTTGGAGCAAAAGGGGAAGATATGTTGTGAGCCTCATCTATAAATAGAGAGCTCTTCTTCCTTCCAAATCATCGTTAATAGTTGAAATCATTATGCCATAATGTAACACTTTTCGAGAAAGCTTGGTGTTGACATTGGAGCCTATTTTTCTTAGTTGTTCTAAACTTCAAAGGAAAATTTGTGATTTATTCAAGACTACGACAAAGGCTAGCAAGATCGATCCATTAAAATTTAAAGGGTAACTTTGTCACTTGGAGAGTAGGGTTTCATCTCTCACTTCTTTCTTGTTGGTGTGAGGTAAGTATTGAATTTGCTTGTTGAGCTAGACATCTAGGGTTTAATTTCTCACTTCTCTCTTGTTGGTGTGAGGTAAGTATTGAATATCATTGTTGAGCTATACCTAAGGTTCCTCAACAAGGGTTTCATTTTATTCCATGTCATAGTTGATCTTATGGTTGAAAGCTTTTCCACCTAAATGGATCCCTTATAATATGCCTTTGTTTCATATCTTTGTCTTGATTAGACAAAGAGGTAATTTAACTTCTAGGATGCTACCTCTTCGCCCTAATCCACAAGCATTGGACAACCAACTTAAGAGAGGCATCCATCTTGACCCCATAGCCCTAGTGGACCCGAATCCAACAACCAACCATGATTTTTTCAAAATTCTTACAATTGTCTTTTGTCTATTTATATTATTCAAAAAACCCTAAAAATAGAAAATTTGAAAAGATTGATGGATTAAAAAAAAAAAACTAACCATCTGAAATAAAGAGTAAACTGTGGAGAATCTTTCATTTATTATTTCCAAAAAAGTTTACAAAACACATTCTTGAATTTACGCATTTTTCATGGAAGTTGTGCCACATTGAATATCTAAAGGCCTAAGTAAAATGGCCCTCATATTATTGTTTTCAAGGCTTATTTGACATCTATTTGAAGGTTTTGAAGGTGTTTTCACAAATCAGAATTTTATTTACAGCTACATCTTCAAAGATTGGTGAGGCTCCTTGCCTAGAGTTCCATGAAAAGTTGTCTCTAACCTCTTAAAATCACTAGTAATATTCTGAAGTGTTTTCATTGCATATTTTTAACAATTGAAAGTATTAGGGCACTTTCTATATTTTAAGTTTTTAACCCCTTGGAGATTAGAACCCAATTCATGCAAGTTTGGATGAATTCTTGTAATTCATTGTTTACTTGCATATTATTCATTGTTGGATGTATTTTCACTCCAACTTCAGTCCCCTAGCTCAAGCACCAAAAGATTCATTATTCTAAATGTGTTTCCACACTTTTGGGTTGCTTCAAAGACAGTCCAAAACTGTTTTTCTGCATTTTCTGTGTTGTTTTCCAGATCTAGAAGCGTAGGAAAGTAACAAGCTTATCACAATCAGGTCACAAATCAAATAATAATCAAGGGTAAATCATCTCAGTTAATCTTGCGCCTTTCTCTCTCTCAAGCTTCAAAGGTAACCAATTATCAAATATTTTGAGTGAATTTTGCTTGCTGGTTTGTATTTTCTGCATTGAAATATTATATATCAGACCTAGCATTTGTTCCATTTTAACTCCTAACCTTCATATTGTGTGTTTATAGGCACTGATTTTCTAAGATCACTGGTGAAGTGTGTAGATTGGGATACACCTCTTGGTATTTTAGGAGTAGGCCTAAAGTGAGGAGACTGCACTGAGGTGACAGTGGGTGAATCTCCTATGTGCTTACCGTTTGGCAGCTTGACCAAACCTTACCAAGGCTGCTAATTTAGGCAGTAACATTACCATCTAAGAATACGAAGCATGAAGAAGGTGGAAAGTTAGCATGAACCTAGGGCTGCCCTAGTATATCATAAAGAGTGGATATGTCAAAGAACATGGATCTGGGTTTAAATTCGAGACTCGAATGGGAGGGGTGAGCACATCAACACAGAGGAACCACCAAGATCAACTCCCATCTCAAGCGAGCAAGGCACCAACTAGATCGAGTAATCACTTGTCTCTGAGATGGCTAGATGCACGTGCATGCTACCAGTGGACTACTCTTTTGAGTAGATCTTATTTGTGTTATTCTTATGTTTCGGGAACGAAACATGTTTAAGGAGGGTGGAATGTAGTATACTTAGGGGGATATTGTGGAGTACAAAGGGAGGTACCCAAGAGAATAATATAATAATGTGATGAGTCATAGTTAATTAATAAAGTGGTTAACCCGCATCATGTAAGAGACCACAAGTAGTTAGGAATAATGTGATAAGCCCATTATATTAGATACATGGTATTGAAAGATCCATGGTAACAACCCAGAGTATTGTATGTATGAAGCCTATATAGAGGCTAAAGATTCCCCATGGAGAGAGGTCAAGGATTATTGTATTGGCAAGCATATGGCTTGTGGAGTTGTTCTCCTTCCTTAAGGAATGATTTTATGGTGTTACCCTACCTCAAGGGTTTGATATTAATAAAAATTTGAAGTTTATCTATTTCTCTCTTGTTATTTCTGGGAATATTTCTATTTTCATATATTTGCAAGTCAAATCTTCAAATCTTTATAAACTTGCACCTGCTCATTATTAACTCGTGTGTGCTCCATTTGTTTGGCTGGGACTTACAATCTTTTTGCCAAATTACCATTTATAAAATTGTGCTTGCAACTAGGATTTATAGACACAATGATCTTCTCCCTCTGTTCCCCATAATATCCCCCTTAGCTATACTACACAGAGGCAGCCTGGGCTAGCCATCCAGAGCCCGAATCAAATTTTGATCGCCAGTAACAGTGTGAGAATTTTTCTCACTACCTCTTTGCCAGTTTATTCTCTATATCAAATTGCCAGTTTGGGCATCTAATGATTTGTACTCATATTACTACTGTATAATAATAAAATTCTCAGTTGTTGCATTGATTTTCCCAGATTGGGTTTTTTTAGGGACGTTTGTCCAAAAACAACAATGTAATTGTGTGTGTGTTTATTTATCTCCAGTGCAGTGTTTAATTTCTACAGTATTTTATTTTATGTAGACTGCAATGTATGTATTTCGATATTTGCCGTAGAAAACTGCAAGTAATTTGTTCAAAGTAATTTAACAAATAGGAGAAATATCATCAATTTGTTGCAGTAGGAATCAGGTCTCTGATTTTTCACAAGGAGTTATTAATTTTGAATATGCTCTCATGTTTCCTAGATTCTCTCTTTTTCGTGTGCCAACCTCATGGTGTAGGCGTGAGTGTTGTTAATTATGTCCTCTCTAGCGAGGACTTAATCCATAGAAATCTTCAAATTTTTATAAATTTGCACCTGCTCATTATTAACCTATGTGTGCTCCATTTATTTAGCTTGGACTTGCAATCTTTTAGCCAAATTAACATTTATAAAATTTTGCTTGCAACTAAGATTTATAGACACAATGATCTTCTTCTTCTGAATACATCCATAAACCTATAATAAGGAGATAGCATCAGAAAATAAGCCTTTTCGTGTTTCATTCTCCTATTGTGTAGCATGAGACAATTTGTCCAAAAGGAGTTTTTCAAATTCTTCATCTGAAAGGTTGGACAACTTCTTGTTGTCAGGTGAGCTCCACCATCTGACAACCTCATCTTTCAAAAAAGGCATAATAAACCTCTCCAATGTTTCAAAATGGTTCTCTCAATCTTTTAGGAATTCTTCAATAGTAAGACCATTATATTTTCCTGTAAAAAACTCTTTTCTAGAAGCCACGAAGAAGGTTTTGAAGAAAAAATCACTTACTAGGCGAAAATTTAAAATGGCCACAATTTGGTCAGTATTGCTCAAAATCCTTATTATGACCTGTTTTCGGAAATGGAACAACCATTTTGCATCTTTTTGTGTGATAAAAATCTCGATTTAGGCACTCTGGAGTTTCAAATCCGCGCTGCAACTATTTCGCCGTCACAAAAAATTCTAAAAAAGAGATGATTTTAAATCAACGATATCTCCCTCTTCTGGACTCCGATTCGACCGATTTTTGTTTGAATTTGATTATTTTTCGCAAAGAATCCAGATCTACAATTTGTTTCAGCAAATTTTGCACCAGAAGTTTCAAATTTGATCTGCAAACTCACTGCCCCAAAAAATTCCTACAAAAATTTAAAAAAATAAATAAATAAATTATCTCTCCATTTTGCCCAAGAAAATGCTCTGATACCACTTGTAATAGATCTAACCTGCAAATATATGAAAATAGAAATATGCCCAGAAATAACAAGAGAAACAGATAAACTTCAAATCTTTATTAATATCAAACCCTTGAGGTAGGGTAACACCATACAATCACTCCTTACGAAATGTAATATCCCTAACCCAGACTATTCCTCAAACCCCAGCAAAAACTCCAACCAAATACGTGTAAATGATATAATAACCCAGAAGTGACAAAATAACAGTGGAACAGTGTATAATTATGTAAACCGGAAATATAAGCAGATACACAAGAAATGCAGTGAGAAAAGCTAAGCCATTTTATTAAACTGAGCAATAAAATGAGTACAAGAGGTGATCAGACAGATGGCACCTCGACTTGCACAAGGCAAGTGAAGAAATACTCTCAGGATAACAAGGAATGGCCTCTCTGCATGGGTGCTGCTGGAGAAGTGTCGTGTTGTTGTTGCTGCTAGAAAACAAATAATGATTTGGGGTTGCTCCCCTCCTCGAAAAATGTTGAAACTATGCAATCGGACTCTACTCCAAAAACCCGGAAAGCTTTCCTGGAATAGTCGACCCCCAAAAATCAACCCCTTGGGGTTCTGCACAGCTCCTTAATGCTCTGCGTTGCCATTGAAGAAGACCCCTCTAAACTCTGCCAAAACTCCTCCAATAGGCAAGGGTTGGTCCCCTGCTCAATCACCCAGCATAAATCCTCCTGCAAAAACCCCAATCCAACACTACTGCCAAAATAAACTGCGTCCCTCTCCCAGCGCTGTGCAGTCCTCCAAAACGCTGCTAAAACTACTGTTGGAATACTCATAAAACTACTACTGAAATGCCAAAGGAAATACCTTGCCCGAGCAGGCACTCAAAGTCCCCCGGGGCTAAGGGCAAGATCTCCGAACGGAGACACTCAATGCACTGAACAGTGTTGCAGACTAGCTAAACAGCCAGCGTGCTAAGAAGTCGAAACGACTAGCTCAAAATGCACATAACTAAATGATCCAAAATGAGGGGGCTCCTCTCTATTTTATAGCCTCTGCCTCTCACAATCCCTAGGCTCACTTCCTCCTACGTGATTCCCCTCTTGCCACGTGTTTCTCCCCTCTTGCGCAGTCCCTCCATGTGTCTGTGTGGGCCCCATTCCTACATCCCCCTTTGGCCCCCTTAGCTCCCCTTTTAAGTCACAATGTTGTGCTACTAGGAAGTGACTTTTTATTCCAAAAATGAGTTATGTCCCCCGTCCTCACTTTTTTACTTACAAATAACTATAAAAGGCAAAAATTGGACAAAATTCAAATATTCCAATTAGCCATGGCTAATTAGGAATATCACACAGAAGGAAAACACTCCACAAGCCATATGTTTGCCAATACAATAATCCTTGACCTCTCTCCATGGGGAGTCTCTAGCCTCTATATAGGCTTCATACATACAATACCCTAGGTATTACCATGGATCTTTCAATACCATGTATCTAATACAATGGGCTTATCAAATTATTCCTAACTACTTGTGGTGCCTTACGTGATGCAGGTTAACCACTTTATTTATTAACTATGACCCATCACATTATTACATTATTCCCTTGGGTACCTCTCTTTGTACCACATAATATCCCCTCTCGGTATACTACAGTTGAAGTTGCTAGAAGGGGTCAAAGATCTTGGAGGCTGACATGGTGTGGAGAGAAAGTCTAGTCTTGGTTTGAAGTGAAGAGTCTCAAAGAGTACTATTGAAAGGAAGAATTACTTTGACCGGGTTTTCCCCTTGAGGGGGGTTTTGCCCTGGCATGTGCCTATATCTTGTGTCTCTTGTTTTGTGATCTTCATGTATGTATAATTGCTTGATGAAAAACAAGATAATAAAGAAGTAAGATAAGCCAACACACTCACAAGTAGTTATCAAGAAATGAGAATCAAACCCTAATATAATATCTTTGATTTTCCAATGACATCTAGCCAATAATTCATCGAAACTAGGAATCTTGTCATTGTTGAGAATGGTGGTTTTAAACACATCCCATGCTCTTGAAAGACCCCCAAGTGCAATGAGAGTAAGCTCCTTGTCAGCAATAAGTTCTCCAATAAATAAAAGATCATTCTTGATTTGTGTGATCCTCATGCTCCTCCAAAGTCAAGTCCAAAGTCATTTTCCGTGCATGATAGTCAGATTAGTCATTAAGCTTCTCTTCAGTATTGAAGTAAGATGAAGAAGCCATTGAAACTTGTCCAATAAACCTTTCTTGGTGATTGCTTTTCTCTCTCTTGCTTGGGCTTTGTCTTCACCTAGGCTTTGATACCATGTTAACTTTAGTTAACAATGGTATATTCTATTCTTAACACAATTACTTCAATGTTCGTTTAGCATCCCAATAACAATTTCCAATTTAGTTTTCAATAGAAAACATGTTAATCACATTGACAGTAAAAGTAGATAAAACATGGAACAAAATGCAGAAGACAAGCCAAGACAAGAGGCCACCAAATTTGGCAGATGCCAAGGAAAAACCCCAATGTGGGGAAAACCCTTTGATCAATTCTTCTTGTTATTATTTCAAATGTTCAACAGAGAGAGAGTATAAAAAGTGAAAATTTGACTTTCCAAATCACAGTCAAAATAGCCCTATCAAATCTGCAATCAACTGCAGTCAAATTCAACCCTATCCAAAATGTCAAAGATGGTCAACAGTAGCAAATCTTCCTTTTTGGAGCTCGGTCATGCGGCATGCCCAATCAAACTCAGCCTCATAAGGTGGTCAAAGTTAGTGCAAAACAATCTTGAAAACTATGGTCAAACTTGGGCAACTTTGTGGTCAACTCTACAGTCAAGTCTGCAATCAACCCTTCAGTCAGCCCTGCGGTCAAAGTGCCCAAAAATTCTCTGGTTCTTGTGCCAAACTATACGACCTACCAAAAATTAATTTTTCCCACAAAAATCACAATCAAAGGATTAGTCAAAGTGCTAAGTAAATGCTTGTCAAACTCCTGCAACAGCCCTACGATTTGGCCCAGCAATTTGCCCAGAAAAATCATCATTTTGCTTGTGTGAGAGACAGAAGATCTACCCAATAGTTGTACGAACCAATGAGAGAAGGAGAGAAGAAATGCGTGTGATGATGATGCCAAATGAGGTTACAGGGCACTTGTATTTACACAATTCATTGAAGGTGAAGAGTCAAGTCCATTGGGCTTCATGAGCCTACATGATGTGGCCGACCAAAGCAATTTGCACATGTGTGGGCATAAATTCAAAAACACACTTCTACTTGTCCAAATTGGATGATCTTTATATCAATTTTGGTCCTCTCAAAAACAAGAATTTAATGCAATCATCATCTCCATCAAATGAGTTGTCCCAAGGTGGAATTTGGTCCTTGTTACCAATTTTAACATTTGTGTAAGGCACACGACAAGGTTAACTAGGCCTTTATCAGGCTATGTTTAATCCAGCTTGGTTAACATGAAATTTATCAAATTGCATGATGGCTTGTATATCCAAATTCAACTTTGTAGTCTTAATCAATTAGCATCCTTCAGCCTTTTTAAAGCTTCCGAAGGGTTAAGAGAGTGATTCCCACTGTCGCCACTTCTTTTCTTACATGTTGCAAAAGTACTCAGTAAACTTATTCAAAAGTGCATATCCTACAGGGTGATGGCTCGTATATCCTCTGTCAACTTTGTAGTCTTAATCAATTGGCATCCTTCGGCCTTTCTTAAAGATTCCAAAGGGTTAAGAGAGTGATTCCCACTGTCACCACTTCTTTTCTTACATGTTGCAAAAGTACTCAATAAACTTATTCAAAAGTGCATATCCTACAGGGGATTAAAAGGTATCAAGACTTCTGCACATGTCTAAATCTCTCAATTGCTTTTTGTTGATGATATTTTATTATTTTTGTATAGATCTATTTTGAATCTTAATGTTATTAAGAAGATATTGGATGCTTGTGAACTCGTAATCAAAATGAAAATCAATACAGATAAATCTGATATCTTATTTAATAACATTTTTTATCCTGTTAACAATTATACGGGTAATTGTTTTCCCTTTCAAATATCTAGACAAACAAGAAGATTGGATATGGATGATAAAGAAGATTGAATCCAAGGCCTTAGTTTGGGTGAACCGTCTACTTTCAAGGGTGGGCAAACTCATTCTTATCAAATCTGCTTTGGAAGGAACACCAGTTCATTAGAATTCAATTACTATTATCCCTAAGGGCGTCCTTAATAAGATTAAGAAGATATTGTTAAAATTGGAAACTAGGGCCAAACTCCATGTGGGTCATCTTATTAATGGAAGCTGATATTTTTCTTGGACTTCTCCCATCGAGAGGTGTAGGATTGATTTAAAGATCATCTGATTTTGATAATTAATCATGGATATATGAATTTATTTGTGTTATGGGGCAATTCGTCAAAGTCGGCCAGCAACCAAATAAGCCCCACTTGTGCTCAACGTTTTAGTATAAATAAAGGTTGCCTTCAAGTCATTTCAACACACTTAGGATCTATTCCTCTCTACTTGTCTTTGGGTTTTAGTAGGAGGAGAAATCCTAAGGGATAACGCTGCCTTAATCCAGAGGGCAAAACCTGAAACTGTCGGAAACTATCAGAACTGTTGGAAAAAGTCAGAATTGTCGGGAACTGTCGAGAACTACCGGGAATAGCCGAAATTACCGGAATTGTCGAGAACTGTTGGGAAAAGCCGTGAATGTCGAAACTGTCGGGAAAAGCCGTAACTGCCAGAACTGTTGAGAAAAGCCGGAACTTTCGAAACTACCAAGAACTGTCGAAACTGTCGGGAATAGCTGAAAATGCCAAGAAAGCTGATGTAGAGGGCAGAAGCCGGAACTATCGAGAACTACCGGAACTGACGAGAAAAGTCGGAACTGCCGAAACTATCGAGAATAGTCGAAATTGCCAGGAACTGTCGGGAAAAGTTGGAACTGCCAAGAATATAGGAATTGCCAGAACTGCCGAGAACTGTCGGGAAAAGCCGGAACTCCCAGAAAAAGTCAAAACTGTTGGAATTGCCGAGAAAAGCCAGAACTACAGGGAATAGCCGGAATTGTCGGAACTGTCGAAATTGTCGGAACTGCCGAAATTGTCGAAATTGCCAGAACTGTCGAAACTGTCAAGAACTGTCGAAATTGCCTAAACTGCTAAGAATAGCCGGAATTGCCAGAACTATCGAAACCGCTAAGAATAGCCGGAACTGCCAAAACAGCCGAGAAAGCTAACGCAGAGGGCAGAAGCCAAAACTGTCAAGATCTGTTGGGAACTACCGAAACTGCTGGTAAAAACCGGAACTACCGAGAACAACCGAAATTGCCGAAACAGCTTGAGCATCTGCCTTCGAAGGAGAGCAGCATGCAAGGGACAACTAACTAACATTGGGACAATTGTATGGTACTTAGCAGCAAATACACCAAGCATGCAATGTTACAGCTAGCATGCAAGGGACAGCTAGCATGCAAAAGACAACAAGCACACTAGGGAAAACAAGCAAGCTAGGTACAAGAAGCAAGCACGATGCAACCAGCACATAGGTCAGCATGGCAACATGGTGCAGCAATGGCACATAATGCAGTACAGTCATGGGTACAGTCATGATTAATGAAGCATGATGAGATGCAGCATAGTGATGATGGGTGCAGCAAGGTGAGGTGCAGCATGATGAAGAATATGCGGCACAACGACATGTGAAGGAGTCACCTCGGAGAATCAATTGAAGCAGCATGTCTTCAATTGACCTCATGTATCATCTTCTTCGAAATGATCTATGCTCTTATCTAGATAAGTCAAAGTGTTGACTTCCGTTGTAAACATACTATCTCTCTCTACTGAACTATTGAAGAACATATAAGAAGAATTGATCAAGGGTTTCCCCACATTAGGGTTTGTTCCTGGCTAGCACCACATCTTATGTCCTCTTGTCTTGGCTTGTCTTCTGCAATTTATGTTTATGTTCTATCTACAGTTCACTTTAATGCTGATGTGATTGCTAATCTGGAAAAGATATTGAGCTAACTGTGAAAATTGAAATAAATTGCTCTAAGCATAGAACATACCTAAAATTAACAGATATGTTGTAGTTTTTTATGGGCAGGTAATCGCCAAGGAGGGGGCATACCTCTGGTAAAATGAAACACAATTGCACAACAAGTTAATGGGAAGTTAGGGATTAAAAGATCTTCTCTTTAGTCAATCTTTAGTCACTAAAAGCCTATGGAGACTAATGAATAATAGATCTTGGTGGGGAAATACAATTAAGGATAAGTATTTTAATAGCCTTTCTAGAGTTTAATGGATAACGAATCCTAGAAAGTGGATTCCAAACTCCTCCAAGGTCTGGAAATCCCTGTGCAATGCCTTTCCTTTGATTTGGTGAATGGGTTGCTTGGCGGGTCAAACATGGGAGGACCATAAGGATTGGCCTTAATCCTTGGATTGGCACTGGTGACAATTACAGGCTCTTTGTTGATACTATTGATTCGCTACATAATGCAAGTGTGTACTCTGGCAAATGCTCGCAGCGATGATATAAAGGAGTTGGGAATTAGAGGATGGACATCAGCTACAAACATAGGTCTTAGTAATCTAGAAGCAGTGAAGTGGAATGCTTTTATCTGTCTCCTTGTATCAACAATGATAAGACTTGTCGCTGAGGATGTAAACAAATTGGTATGATCCATGAATTCTTCATGTTGTGACTTCATTGAAAAATTAGGGTATGACAGTCGAATCAAATCCAATTTACGTAGGTCCTGCTTATTAAAATGTTAAAGAAAACATAACTAATTTTGCGTAATAACAACTCCTGGTAA
>APFE031065140.1:0-16297 GCA_000404065.3 Pinus taeda
ACCACTCCTTCTTAGGGTTCGCATTTAAACTAAGTTGGACTCACCCGAAGGGTGAGCTTATAATCAAGCATATGTTATCCTCCTCAAGCTTGTAAAACATAAAGAGGTACTTGCCAGAAATGGTGGGGGAAAAGAGAGAAAAGTAAGTGTGTTTGTCACATTTTATAACCACTCTTGAACACGACACTTTCATTCACCTGGGTTGGGAAATCCTTTACCTAATAGTTGATCAAACCATATTGAAAGTCTTCAGCCGGTTTCTGGGTAATAAATTTGGGTCAATTGTCACCAAACCATCTGTCGTGTCGTTATGTGTTCAAGAGGTCAGTGCAAATAAGCCATTCATCTACAAAATGTCTGTCATCCATCTTGACCATCCCTGAGTCAGTCCTTGCAACTAAATTTCTTCAGCCTAATCTATGATTTCGTGTTGTGGGCTTGCTTATGATGGATCACTTTCTATCGACTTCAACTCATTATCTAGAAAGATGATCTAGGAATCGTGAGTACCTCGAGATCTGCATGCCTCAATGGCAGGTTTCTCGCCTTTGACGGCAGTTTACATCATCGACTTTCGATCAAAGGATCCCATGACATGTTCTACATCAACACATCTTATCACATCTCATGGATTTTACTGAGTACTTTCAGAGCCACTGTCATTATTGGTGTTTTCTCTCACGCTTGTTAACAGTTTACATCATTGACTGGTAATCAAGCGGTTTCTACCATGTTCGCCTTTGACACATTCATTCGCATGGATAGAATCGTATTGTTTTGGGAAGTAGAAATGAAGACCCTGGATCTAGTTTCCAGCATCCAGGCTGCGAGGAATTTTGTATTCATTATACTATGGACTATTCATAAACAGACGGCTGTGTCCATACTGTGTCCACATGTGTTTATACTTATGATGTGTTACAAGGTCATTCCTATATCAGAGCAGTAGTTAGTTCTCTAGTCAGTTTTCAGTCTCTTAGTCAGTTTTTATCTGAGTATGGGAATGCCTACCTCAGCGATGATATGATCTCATATATATATTTTGCATTGAATGTTTTTATAGGTTCCAACCGGGCTTGTCCGCAAGATGATTCCTCGAAATGATTAAGTACTTCACTCTTCCTAAATGATAAATGAAAATCCTCATCTACTACAGACTTCGCACTTTAGGGGGCAATCTATTATACAAAAATATCGTCACCTTGATTATTTGTACTCAGTATGGGTCTATCACCACCTATACCAGCCTCGTAAGCATGTCTCAGACCTCAGCTCTTCAAAACAAGCTTTGGAAATGAGAGAAAGACATCAAAAAACAATATAACTCTACTTCCGCACTTTCTCTCACTTTTACCAGCGGACCCTCACCTTTTGTTAAGAATACCTGCGCACTTATACACTCTGTATGTAAAGGGGAGGGTGGCTACCCCTGTGAAAGTTAAAAGGCGCAATTTTTATCTTAAAAAACTCACTTTGGGTTAATTCTAGATGTTTCTAGAAGGAATTTTGACGTGGATTGTTCGCTCCCAAGTGGTTCATGCATCCCAAAAGAGAAGGAGCTAATCCCTTGTTAGGAGGAGCTATCCCTTTGAAGGAGGATTCTATCCCTTTGAAGGAGGACCTAGTAACTGCCCTCCATTGCACTATAAATTGAGGCATTGGGTTAGTGGCTAGAAAGGTTAGAAGCTGAACATTTTTGAGCGTAAATGCATGTGAAATCAAGACTTCCTATTTGAGCTTAAGAGGAGAGATCACATGCCTTTTTGGCTTCATTGGTGAGTGAGTGAAGCTTATCAAAGTAGAGGAAACTTCTTGTTGGACCCTGGGAGGAGCTTGTACAACGTGAAGGCAAAGGTTGTAAAGTTCTTCTTCTTTTGAATTAATACAATCAGGCTCATTTTTCTCAACAAGTATCTCATGTTATTTGTTTCATGGACTCCTTGACTTTCATGTTAAATATGTTTTATAATACTGGTTATTCAGGTGCTATTTAATCGTTTGCCTTGTTTGTGTTTGCAGGTTCGCGAAAAAGGAACTCACTTGAATCAACGGAGCAAAGGCATCCCCAAACTTGCGTTGGACATAAGGTAGCCCTTAAACACACTTGTTTTCCATTATTTATAAAAGCACATTTAGAGAAAGATAGTGTCTGGTTGGTTTGCTTGTCATTAGGCCTTCTTTATATTCTAGGAAGGTCTATCTTGTCAGCAAGATCGACTCATTCCGCGTGACAATATTAACATCAAAGATGTCAGATATATTGTACCATGCTTGATTTGCAGGACTCATGATAGTGTTATTCCAGGTCCTTGCCTTGACTTTTAAAGCATTTCACCCATCACTCCCTGTTCTGCCTTCATGCTTTAGGTGACATTTGCTACACAATATTTTGTCACACTGAAGCATCGAAATGATGAAATTTTTCAGTTTAATCACCATGAAACATATACAAAAGCATCCTTGAAAAGGAAAAGAAAAGTTTCCCTGAGAGAATTCTGAAGAAGCTTGCCTAAAAACCTAGTTTTCAGGATCAACGCTTTTTGCACCACTGGTGACCAGTGTTGGTGGCATGTTGCAGCATACTCACCTAGAGTTGCCAGCATGTCTCTTTATAGGAAAACCTTCACTGAACCTCTTATGGAAATTTTTCATAAAGTTTAGGAGAAGCTTCTCTTCTTAGAAGCCTCGAGAATGGTGAGGTGGTTATTTTTGAGTAAGGATATGTTTTCATTCTCCCATTTTGCGTCCTTGATCCTACCTTTAGGGATCTTCCCATTAAGATGTGGAACTTCTTCCCCCTTTGGTGGATCCCTAAATACCTCTCCTTCCCTACAAATGAATCCATTCTATCCACAACTAGTTGGTCAATGCCTGGTTAGATTCCTATGTTGAAACTATGCCTAAATGCTCCCCATTTTGCTAAGGAGAAGGAGTGCTTGAAGATCTTGGCTTGGGCTTGAAAACTCATCCAAAGGAGGCTTCCAAAATCAAAGCTCATATGGTTGTATGCTTCCCTCATTTTCTATTAATAAATACATCATGTGTTTACTTTCCATATGTGTATAAATAATTATTCATTTAGTATGATATTCCTTGATCTTTCATATAGTTTATGTTAGAATGAATTATGTTATGTATGTTTGTATCATCTTTGTTTGGTCTTCCTTCTAGGTATTCATCTACAACCATGTAAAGGGTATTGAACTTGTAAGAGGGAAGACCGAGGATGACATCAATGGGCATTTAAAATAAGAGTGAGGTAGGTCATCTATCTTACTTTGTATTTCATGATATAAACTAGGGAAATCTGCACACGTTTGTCTACTTTGTTCCTAGATCTTCTTATAGGACTAGAGAGATTGCTTTTGTATGCAGAAGGGATTGCTTGTACAACAGTTGTATGTTTTGTTGTCATTCTTTTGCTAATTACACTATTTTTTTTTGTATTGTTGACAACTTATCATTTATAATTGGTAAGAGTCACATACGTTTTTACAGATTTTTTTGCAATGAGTTTTTTTTATAGTACTTAAAACTAAGTATTTCCAATTGTGTACATTATTTATGACAATAACGATTCAAGGTGATAACCCTTCTCAAGTAGGAACAAATCAAGTGCACCAAATCTGTGATGGTGATTAAGATATGTTTGTTTGACTTCCAAATAGACTCAGTGATGCATTTTTGTCACCTATTTAGATTTTGTGAAATAAATATCTATTTTTTTTTATGTATTTATACCTAAATTATTTAAGGTAGACACGTCTTTATCATTGTGAACATGATGTAATATTAGCTATGAGAAATGTGAAAAACATGAATTTTAGTGACTATGACGTGATAAGTATGTGGAAAAAATAATATTTTCTAAGTTTTTCATTAAGAAATAATCAAATATATTATTTTTCAAAAGATTAAATATAATTCATTATCATTTTGTATTATTTAACTCATATTTGTTATTAAAAAGATTTAAATTTAAACCAGTGCATTAGAAAATAAAGAACCAAAATGACATTAAGTTGTTATATCTTTATTACTAGAAAAAAATTCACTTGCCTCTTTAAGGGATAACTTCCAATAGAGGAAGTCTCCAACTACAAGTAACTTCAGATGAAGCCTTATTATGTTAGATTTCCTTATCCTCATCTTTAGAGAGAGAAATTTATAATTTAAATTGGTAACAGTTGCAATAAATATTATATTTAAATTGCTTGAAAATCTCATAACTTTAGCAATAAATCAGATTTTATAAAAAAAAAATTAGAATTTTTAAGTTATATTAAATCTAAATTAAAGTAAAAAAAAATAGCTTTTATTATAAGGAAGAAATTTAATGAGTAAAAAAGTATAATTTAATTTTTACTACAATGAAGAAATGCATTTTTTTGACATGACGAGAAATAGTATTATTGATATTACAATATGTGTAATTTATTCTATAATCCATTTACATGTGATATTTAAAACAAAACACATATTTATAAAAAAACATATTTCACTCACATCCATAAGTAAAAAATTTCAATGTCCATATTAAATAACATAATTTTATAGATACTTTATAAAGAGAAAAGTAAAGTAATTTAAATTGAAATGTTCCTTATATTTTCACTTTAGTGAGAAAAAATGAGAGAATTCTTATTCCATTAATCGTTTCTTTCAAATTCAATGTATGAGGCATATTTGTAATTTTTTCAATTTTTAATATGGATTTGATATGTAATATTTTACAAAAATATTAATAATAAAAATTAATTAAATGTATACATACAAGAAAATTATATGAGGAGACATATTTTAGCATTGTAATGTGGAAATCATGAATTATAAATAAAATTATTTCAATGTCAACTACATATATAGACCTATTATATCAATCTAATTTTACAATCATAGTTTCAACCATACCAAACTTTGTAATTTATAAAAATATCTTTGCATTTTTTTTAAAGTAAGTCATTTTGTGTGTAACTTCATATAAAAAAGTGTGATATAAGTTCACCAATACATAATTTATAATAAATATTATTTCATAAAAACAAACATCATGGTCATAATCATCTAACAACCATAAAGATCATCTAATATACACATTTGAATTCACTGCCATCATCTAATTATATACACCCCTAGCACATATAAACATCGTTAGCCAACACACAAATCTAATAATCTAATAGTGCGTCATCATCAATGATCACATCTAACAAAACAAAAAACATTATAATCTAATATCATCACCACACACATCCTAAAATGAATATAAATCTCATGTCTAATAATTGATATATTCACATATACATATAATATCTCCAAGTACATTAAATGAAGATATCTAACATGACCTAACAATATACACGTCAACACCAACATATAAATTAGGTTCATATGCATGAACAAAAAAAAACACCATATATATACACACACACACACACACACACACACACACAAACAAAGTAAATAACTACATCAAGTGAAATAAGTGCAATCAAATATCTGATAAAACAAATGTAGTGCCAGGTTCGTCTATAGTTGAAGATGATGGATGGTCAGGTACTGCATGATCAACATCTATCGAACTCAGCTAAGGTGGAGAAGGAGGTGGCTAATCTGCATGAGTAAAATACAATTGATGGTAAACTATATTTGTGCCCTGGATGTGGTTTAGAAAACTTTGAGGTGGAGGAGGAGGTGGTTTGTCCGCTCTATCAGGAGAAACATGAGTTGCATCCTCTAGCTCTAGCATCTCATCATTTGACGAATGGAAAATAGATATACTCCTATAAGGATCACTAACACCTTGACCGATATGATTTGATGGGGTGGTACTACCAGAAGCATCGTGATCACCACCCTCATGATCATGATCATGAGCATCACCCTTATCATCATCATTATCATCATCACCACCCTCATCTGATGTATTTGTTGTTGTATGATGTTGGACTATATCCCTCATTGTTGTGAGTGCCCTACTAGATTTGATGATATGTCGCATAAGAGACAACATCTAGTGCGAACAATCCCTGCTCATACCCATGAAACTAAGATCCATGTTGATATCTCAAGAACTCATAGGGTGGACTCCCATATCCAACAAAATTATGGACAATCAATCATAGTAGTCCATCTAAACTTGTAGACCATGTCTATAGCCCATATTGCCCACATTTTATTGAGGATGTTCCTCACCCTCTTAGGCATGTGCCATCTCCTCATCTTCTTTGACATCTGGTGGGGTAGGAGGCATGTCTCCAATGAATTTGTCGATATCTACAAATTATATAGTACAGATAAATAGTTAGACAATTTCATTAAATAATTTAATAAAACAAGTTCAATAATGTGATAGAATAAATTTTATGCTAATCCATTACAACAAGAAATTGAAACTACTTGATTAATTTAAAGAAAAAACAAATATTACCTTTATCCTCTATAGGCTTAGCCACTGTGAAGAATATGTTGGGACACCCTATCCAATCAATCCCCATGTATAGAAATTCCAACATGACAAATGCATGGTCATCCTCACTAGCTAGTAGCATCAGTGCCTCGTGATAAATCCTAGCCAAAAGCTTTAGTAGGACCCTCTTGAGCATCATATATAGCTACATGCACATCTGGACCTTAGTGATTGGACTAGGAGGGAAACAGATAAAAGTATGCCTCAGCTTTGGAAAACCTCCCAAAAGGTAAACAAATAATATCCGAAGCAAAAGGGAAGATCTCCCTCGCATGTCTCAATGTATGAAATATATCTAAAGTCATGCAAAATTACCTTAAGAAAATGGCAAATGATCTAATGCAATGTGGCACCTAAATCAAAGAATCAACATAATACAAAAGAGGGGAAACTAATGCAGTGCCCATCACTACTAGTCTATGCAATGGTGGTGATTAATAATGACAGGAACCTAACCCCATCTACAGCAAAAGAAGAAATATGTTGTTCTTCACCGTGGACCTAAAAAGTCGATTGGATCGACTAAATGAGGCCTCACATATCTCACAATGTATGAAAGTTGACTCTTAGCTACAACCCCATGGGGGACATCAGGGAAATGCGGAAAATCATCCCTTTCAACGATAAGCCAGTGATAAAGTATATGTCCTCCTTAGTGGGCCTATACCACGCCCTATGAATGACATGAAAAGCCTTCTCTTGCACACTCCATCGGTGGATCAAATGTGACAAAACCACATAGTGCACCTTCAAGGATGTAGCCTCAAAATAGTACTTGATGAGGCCTACACTCCTCAAGAGTGCTCGGGTCACTGTAGTAATAGGGCGAGGATATAAATCCCTCTCCATCACTCTGACCAAACATGTTTGTGCCATCTTGTATGGGTCGACCTGCTCCTACTGGTGGTCTCTCTGTTGACGTCTATGCTCCATGATTGACATATAAAATACATCACCCTCATGCATAAAATACATTTTTTTTTTATTAAATGAAGCATGTATTTATAAATATGGGAACATGACTTTCGATTAAAAAAAAACATCGGTGTGCTAAAAATATAGGCATTCAGTGATGCCAGTGCACTTTCAACTATAACTGCACCAATATCATTGTGTGCAAAAGTATGGCACACCATTTTTGGTTAATAATTTTAAATTTTGATAGCAGTGCGTAAAACTTATTCGTTGGTGCACATAGATAACCTTTTCGCAATGGTACCAAATGTTTAGGTTATCAAGCGCACTCACCTATGGCTATATTTTTTAATATTAAGGTTTCTGGATGCTATGACTTGATGCCATGGAATTTTGAAAGGAAATATGGAGGTATGTTCTTCATATGAACACTGATATCAGTATCTTGAATGGGAAATCCAAGAGGATCTTCTTTATTATTATCATCTCCATCCATTTCTTCTATCTTCTCAGCCACCTCTTCTTCTTCTACCTACAAAAATAGATGGTGATGTGGTCCTTACTGCACCATGTGATCAAATCGGGGTGGGGGGGTTGGTGTTGAAGAAGTATTTTTTTTTTTGAATAAGAATGCTAATGCAATGCAATTTTTTGCTTTTGAAATGAAATGTGTGTAATGCAAATATTTTTTCTCTTTTTAGAAAATAAAAGAAATGAATCAGCTAGGGAAGAAAATAATGCATGTTGTGACACCTCCCTGGTAACAGTGCCAAAAAGTGATAAACCCCAATATTACAACAAGAATGTTGCAACTCCCAAAGATACCAACTTAAATTATCAACTTGGTGTTTGTACAAATTTAATAGGTGTCAACACTATATGTGCAACATACAATATGCCATTCTTTCATTGATTTGATGTAATGGAGTGAATGCCATGAAATAAAAACCTAAACTAATCTCTAAAATGGAAATGTTACTTTGAAAAGAAATTAATCCTTGGCAAGAACAATAATTTGTAATTGAAACTCTCAGAGCATGAATTCAAATAAATAGGCTATTCTAATTTGTAAAACAACATGTCCTAAGTGGTGTTTCCTCTTCCTAAATCATGGATTTATAACCTAGGGGTCATGATTCAATCCTAAGAGACAAAAACTAAGATTTTGGAGTAAATATGGTCAAATTTACACGTGCTACAGGAGTGCTACATGAGGTTGCTATAAGTGAAAAAAAAAATTCTATAGAAGGAGATAATTAACTGAATGACCAAGTAAATAAAATTAAAATGGGATGAATAATTTTTTTTATTAAGTAGGATGTCTTAGGACTTCACTCTAAGTGAAATCACTCCAAAATACCCCTGTTAATATGTGCTAAGTAATAGCATAAAATTACTACTCTGAAAACTAGAAATTCAAGAAATGATGAGCTAGTTAACCTATCAAATTCCTACTCTAGTAAAGCGAAAATGAAATGGGGTAAAAATTTCTATTAACTTGAATGTTTTTATGACCCAATAAAAGTTGAATGAACTCAATTGAAGCTCATTAGCACGTTCTACAAAATCACAGAAAATTACTACTTTTGCTACAAGGGACTTCCAGAAATTCTAGATTTGTAAACTAGTAAATCAATCCTAGTAGCTCAATGATGAATATGACCTTTAAAATCTATTCTAAGGGTACAAAATGATTTTGATTCTATAAATAACATGAAAAACAATCGACTTCAATCATTTAACCCAATCCTACAACAAAATAAGAATCAATACTAAATGTAGAAAAAAGAGAAACAAGAATAAGAGATGCATGTGAATAAGAAGTGAAAAGAAGACAAATAAATTATACGAAATGGCTTTGAGGCTCCTGGAAAAAGGAAATTATACTACCCAATATCTGTATTCATGGTCCTACTCAAGATTTATAGTCATGGGCTTTCTCCAAATAACTATGCCATCATTCAATCTCATGTTGATGTGGCTTAATGTCTACCTTCACTCCCATCTTGAAGACGGACTATACATGGTTGATGGAACTTCAAATGAGTTAATCATTTTCAAGTTATTTATTAGACTACCTCTCTATTTCTTCATGATCCCATAATCTCCCATCTAATATAACCTCTACATTAGAACCTAGAGCTTCTTAGAATATGCCAAGATTATTCATCAAGGCCACTATGAAGAGGCTCACATTATGGTTTATATCTGCAACTTGTGTACCTTCTAGTCGTACAAAATATCCTCTATAGGATCTTGAGGGTTGTTAACAAATTTGTCATCAATGGCTCGGGTTTTATGATTATTGGCTTAATTGATATTGATCCCCTTCAAATATAAACAAAATTCTAGATAAACCTAATTATCGTACCAATATGATCCATAAACTACTGCGGATATTTCATTAGTGAGTCTGCCATGACATATTTCATTAAATTATACTTAAAATCCCAAATCTATACTAAGAGTGTTATTTAACTTCAAATCTTGTACTTATCAGGTTATTTTTTTTATGCATTAATATAGGAAACACGAAAAATATAGAATAGAAAAACATAATATCACTCAAAACCATAATAACACAAGATACGGTTGGAGAAACCCTTTCGGGAGAAAACCCAATTGTAAGATGAAGTTTCTTTTCTCTATCATTCCTAAATGGAAATGAATGCAAGTAGAAAGAAGTGATATTTGTAGCTCATATCATGATGAAGTACACAAACCTTATCTATTCTCTCTCTATTTGTGTCCACTCTTAGATACTTTGCTCATTTAAGGAAAAAATGCACTCAAATATAATGGAACCCATTTTCTTCTAAGTGGTTCAATTATAAAACAACCTCATAGCGAATTATGGGTTACACTTGACCAATTCAACTTATAATATGAGTTACATATTAACCTATCTATATACTTCTTCATAGTTCCCACGTGTCTAGCCCCATTTCCATGAGTAACAAGGGTTCATGTGGCATCCTCTCGAATTATGGTAGTCAATTTCAAAAGGTCATGTTTTGGGAGGCGATACTTTCTCATACAAGCTCTGATTGAGGTAATAATTTTTTGCATCATTGGAAAACTGTTAATGTGTATGCTATGTAGTTTAGGTCTATTGTAAGGTTGAAACTGCAAAAAGTGATCATTTAAGGCTTGAAAATGTCTCTCAATTTTTATTTTCACTAAATATTTTCCGAAGTGGTCCCACGAGTTAAATTGACCCTATAAGTCGATTCCTCCAAATATTCCACTCTAAAATCATTGAGATATATGAAAAATAATATATTGATCCTATTTTGATCATTATTCTTTATTACACATTTACATCTACAACTTGTGTATCTTCTAGTCATGCAGACATCTCCTCTATAGGATCTTGAGGGTTGTTAACAAATTTGTCATCAATGGCTAGGGTTTTATGATGGTTGGCTTCATTTATCTTGATCCCCTTCAACTATCCAAATATTCTAGATAAGCTTAATTTTGCTACCAATATGATCCATAAACTACTATGGATATTTTATTAGAGATATTTTCATGACATATTTCATTAATTATACTTAAATTCCCAAATCTTTACTAAGAGGGTTATTTTCCTTCAAATCTTGGATTTATTAAGTTATTATTTTTATGCATGTAATAAAGAAAACATGAAAAAATCATGAGGGAAATGGGGAAAATCATCCCCTTTCATCGATAGGACAATGATAAAGTATATGTCCTTCTTAGTGGGCCTATACCACGCCCTATGAATGACATGAAAAGCCTTCTCTTGCACACTCCATCGACGGATCAAATGTGCCAAAACCACATAGTGCACCTTCAAGGATGTAACCTCCACATAGTACTTGACGAGGCCTACACTCCTCAAGAGTGCTCGAATCACTGTAGTAATAGGGCGAGGATATAAATCCATCTCCCTCACTCTAACCAAATATGTTTGTGCCATCTTGTATGGTTAGACCTGCTCCTACTGGTGCTCTCTCTGTTGACGTCTATGCTACATGATTGACATATAAAATACGTCACCCTCATGCATAAAATACATTTTTTTCTATTAAATTAAGCATGTATTTATAAATATGGGAACATGAGTTTTGAATAAAAAAAACATCGGTGTGCTAAAAATATAGTCATGCAGTGATGTCAGTGCACTTTCAACTATAACTGCACCAATATCGTTGTGCGCATAAGTATGGCACACTATTTTTTGTTCATAATTTTAAATTTTGATAGCAGTGGGGAAAACTTATTCATTGGTGCAGAGAGATAACCTTTTCGCAATGGTACCAAATGTTCAGGTTATTGAGCGCACTGGCCTATGGCTATATTTTTTAATATTAAGGTTTCTAGATGCTATGACTTGATGCCATGGAAGGATGAAAGGAAATATGGAGGTATGTTCTTCATATGGACATTGATGTTAGTATATTGAATGGGAAATCCAAGAGGATCTTCTTCAGTATTATCATCTCCACCCATTTCTTCTATCTCCTCGGGCACCTCTTCTTCTTCTACCTGCAAAAATAGATGGTGATGTGGTCCTTACTGCACCATGTGATCAAATGGGGGTGGGGGGTTTGGTGTTGAAGAAGAATTTTATTTTTGAATAAGAATGATAACGCAATGCAAATTTTTGTTTTTAAAATGAAATGTGTCTAATGCAAATATTTTTTATTTTTGTAGAAAATAAAAGAAATGAATCAGCTAGGGAAGAAAATAATGCATTTTGTGACACCTCCCTGGTAACAGTGCCAAAAAGTGATAAACCCCAATATTACAACAAGAATGTTGCAACTCCCAAAGCTACCAACTTAAATTATCAACCTGGCGTTTGTACAAATTTAATAGGTGTCAACACTATATGTGCAACATACAATATGTCATTCTTTCATTGATTTGATGTAATGGAGTGAATGTCATGAAATCAAAACCTAAACTAATCGCTAAAATGGAAATGTTACTTCGAAAAGAAATTAATCCTAGGCAAGAACAATAATTTTTAATTGAAACTCTAAGAGCATGAATTCAAATAAATAGGCTAAGCTAATTTGTAAAACAACATGTCCTAAGTGGTGTTTCTTCTTCCTAAATCATGGATTTAGAGCCTAGGGGTCATGATTCAATCCTAAGAGACAAAAACCAAAATTTTGGAGCAAATATGGTCAAAATTACACGTGCTACAGGAGTGCTGCATGAGGTTGCTATAAGTGAAACAAATTTTCTACAGAAGGAGATAATTCACTAAATTACCAAGTAAATAAAATTAAAATGGGATGGGATAATTTTTTTTATTAAGTAGGATATATTAGGACTTCATTATAAGTGAAATCACTCCAAAATACCCCTGTTAACATGTGCTAAATAATAGCATAAAATTACTAGTCTGAAGACTAGAAATTCAAGAACTGATGAGCTAGTTAAACTATCAAATTCCTATTCTAGTAAAGTGAAAATGAAATGGGGTAAACTTTTCTATTAACTTGAATGTTTTTATGACCCAATAAAAGTTGAATCAACTCAATTGAAGCACATTAGCATGTTCTAAAAAATCACAGAAAATTACTACTTTTTGCTACAAGGCACTTCCAGAAATTCTAGATTTGTGAACTAGTAAACCAATCCTAGTAGCTCAATGATGAATATGACCTTTGAAAGCTATTCTAAGGATACATAATGATTTTGATTCTATAAATAACATGGAAAACAACCCACTTCAATCATTTAACACAATTCCAGAACAAAAGAAGCATTAACACTAAATGTACAAAAAAGTGAAACAAGAATAAGAGATGCATGTGAATAAGAAGTCAAAAGAAGACAAATAAATTATACAAAATGGCTTTGAGGCTCCTGGAAAAAGGAAATTATACTACCGTAATATCACTCAAAACCGTAATAACACAAGATATGGTTGGAGAAACCCTTTCGGGAGAAAACCCAATTGTAAGATGAAGTTTCTTTGCTATATCATTCTTAAATGGAAATGAATGCAAGTAGAAATAAGTGATATTTGTAGCCCATATCATGATGAAGTACACAAACCTTATCTATTCTCTCTCTATTTGTGTCCACTCTTAGATCCTTTGCTCATTTAAGGAAAAAATGCACTCAAATATAATGGAACCCATTTTCTTCTAAGTGGTTCGATTATAAAACAACCTCATAGCGAATTATGGGTTACACTTGACCAATTCAACTTACAATATGAGTTACATATTAACCTATCTATATACTTCTTCATAGTTCCCACATGTCTAGCCCCATTTCCATGAGTAACAAGGGTTCATGTGGCATCCTCTCGAATTATGGTAGTCAATTTCAAAAGGTCAAGTTTTGGGAGGCAAGACTTTCTCATACAGGCTCTGATTGAGGTAATAATTTGGTGGATCATTGGAAAACTATTAATGTGTATGTTATGTAGTTTAGGTCTATTGTAAGGTTGAAACCGCAAAAAGTGATCATGTAAGGCTTGAAAATGTCTCTCAAATTTTATTTTCACAAAATAATTTCCAAAGTGGTCCCACGAGTTAAAATTACCCTATAAGTTGATTCCTCCAAATATTCCACTCTAAAATCATTGAGATATATGAAAAATAATATATTGATCCTTTTTTATCATTATTCTTTCTTACACATTTACATCTACAACTTGTGTATCTTCTAGTCATGCAAACATCTCCTCTATATGATCTTGAGGGTTGTTAACAAATTTGTCATCAATGGCTAGGGTTTTATTATTGTTGGCTTAATTGAGCTTAATCCCCTTCAACTATCCAAATATTCTAGATAAGCTTAATTGTGCTACCAATATGATCCATAAACTACTATTTATATTTCATTAGAGAGATTTTCATGACATATTTCGTTAAATTATACTTAAATTCCCAAATCTATACTAAGAGGGTTATTTTCCTTAAAATCTTGGATTTATTAAGTTATTATTTTTATGCATGTAATAAAGAAAACATGAAAAAATCATGAGGGAAATGGGGAAATCATCCCCTTTCATCGATAGGCCAGTGATAAAGTATATGTCCTCCTTAGTGGGCCTATACCCTGCCCTATGAATGATATGAAAAGCCTTCTCCTGCACACTCCATCGACGGATCAAATGTGCCAAAACCACATAGTGCACCTTCAAGGATGTAGCCTCCACATAGTACTTGACGAGGCCTACACTCCTCAAGAGTGCTCGGGTCACTGTAGTAATAGGGCAAGGATATATATCCCTCTCCCTCACTCTGACCAAACATGTTTGTGCCATCTTGTATGGGTCAACCTGCTCCTACTGGTGCTCTCTCTGTTGACGTCTATGCTACATGATGTAGTTTTTAACCCCATACAAAAATTAACTGCATACGAATTCTAAATCACAGGAAAAAATAAAAAATGTGAGAGCATAGCACATAGAAAACATATACACAGAGATTTCCCACTAGATGCCAAAACCAAGACTACCAGCTTGATTTTTCATTATGTTCCTTTCAATGTTACAATACATATTTATACAATCCGAAGCATCCAATACCATGGACTGAAAACCATCGCGTCCAAAACCATGGACCGAAAGCCATCACGTCCAAAAAACATGTGCGAAAATCATACACAAAACCATAGGTGTGTCCACCCAACCTAACATAGGGTCCAAAACCAAAATTTTCTGGGCGCTGCCCTGAACCCCATAAAGTGGGGTTACGGGTACCCCTCAAACCCCCTGTTAACTATGTGGAAAGAATATAACACAACCCAACAATCTCCCACTTGTTGTTTTCTTTCCACAGGGAGCCATAGGAGAGCTTAGTCATTTTTCCAGCCCTGAAACACCCATTGTTTCTCTACACCAAGAGAACTTCTCAAAGCTAACAAATTTTGTTAATGCATCTGCAGTATTCTTCAAAGTGTCCACCTTTACTAGCAACACCTTTTTTTCTTCTATCATATCACTCACAAAGTGATACTAAACATCAATGTGCTTTGTCTTTGAATGATAAGAAGGGTTCTTTGCCAAGAAAATTGCACTTTGGCTGTCACAGTCTATCCTTATAGCGCCCTGTACTAACCCCATACTTGAACACAATCTCTGCAACCAAACTGCTTCCTTGCTTGCATGAGTGGCTGTCATGTATTCTGCCTCTGTAGTTTATAGTGCCACTATAGATTGTTTCTTACCCATCCAACTGACTGCACCTCCAAATAGGTTAAACACATACCCACTTGTAGATCTTCTCTGATCCAGATCTCCAGCCCAGTCTGCATCAACAAAGCCACGGATATCCAACACTCTGTCCAATCCTGGTCTTCCTTGGTAGCACAAACCATAATCACTAGTGCCACGCAAATACCTGAAAACCCGCTCACTGTTGTCCAGTGCTCCTTCCCTGGTTTTGACATAAACCTACTCAATACTCCCACTGCATGTGCAATGTCTGGTCTAGTACAGACCATTGCATACATCAAGCTACCGACTGCACTGCATATGGCACACGGGACATGTCCTCTTCCTCTTCTTGTGTCTTGGGACACTGTTCAGCAGATAACCTCACACCTACAGGAATAGGAACCTTCACCGGTTTACTATCCTGCATATTAAACCTCTGCAATATTGTCTCGACATACTTCCTCTGGTTTAACCAGAGCTTCGTCTTTGCCCGATCTCTTTTAATTTCCATGCCCAAAATATAGTTTGCAGCATCGAGATCTTTCATGTTGAATTTGGAGGACAATTGGGTCTTCAAATCCTGGATAATTTCGTTGTCATTTCCAACCAACAACATATCATCGACATACAAGACCAGATAAATAACACGGTCACCAATTAATTTAAAATACACACAATGATCTGCTTTGCTTCTGGTGAAGCCAAGTCCCCGTATAAATGTATCAAATTTCTGATACCACATCCTTGGTGACTGT
>APFE031065140.1:17857-38381 GCA_000404065.3 Pinus taeda
CACCTTTTTCTTCTTCTCTGTCTGATTTTCCACCAGAGCCTTAAATTCTTTAAACCTGTCAAAGACTTCAGATTTCTTCTTAAGGAAATATATCCATGTATTCCTTGAGAAGTCATCTATAAATGATACATAGTACATAGACTTACCCAGTGATGGAACTTTCACAGGTCCAAACACATCACTGTGCACAACCTCTAATATTTGTTTCGTCCTCTTACCACCAGAGGGGAAACTCACCTGATTCTTCTTCCCATATACACAGTTTTCACAGAAAGAAAAATCCAGAGAGCTATTACTCATACCTTCTACCATACCTTTACCATGAAGTATTTGAAGGCCCTTCTCTCCAGTATGTCCAAGCCTTTGATGCCACAACATGGTCTTCTCTCCAGAGACCACTAGATTTTCTGCTCCATTTTTCAGGAACCATAGAACTATTGCACCCGTCAACAACACTGCTACCTTGCAGATTGTACAGAGTTCCAATCTGAACTCCCCAGATCAATGCTAGTGCTCCACGAAACATCTTGCAGGTATCCTTCTCGAACACTGTCTTTACACCTGCATCATCCAACTTGCTTACAGAAATCAAATTTCTGGCCAATGCAAGAATATGCAGAACACCCAGAAGGGTTCTAACCCTTCCACCTTGCAACTTCAACTTTACTTTTTCGCGACCAATGATTCTAGCCTTCCTATCATCTCCTAAGAAGACATCAACACCATCGTATTTCTCATACTCGCAGAACCACTCTCTATGGGGAGTGAAGTGAAAGGATGCACCTGAGTCAATCAACCATGCCTCATGATCTACATGTGTACTTGAAGAAGCCAAGTACACATCCCCACCTTCATCTGAGGTGGTTTTCGCCTCTGCAGAAGGAGCATCATCAGATCCTTTTCCTTTATCAGGAGCTTTAGATTTACACTCCCTTCTGAAGTGCCCTTCCTTTCCGCGTTTCCAACACACCACCTTTGTAGGTTTTCCTAGAGATTTAGATCTCCCTCTAGATTTAGATCTCCCACTCGATGGCTTATTTTTGTTTATGTTCTGGGACTGTCCTCGTACAGACAAGGCATCACCATTCTGGTTGTCCATATTTTTCCATCTCACCTCCTCCGTCAACAAGGCTGAGACTATTTCATCAAACTACAAAGCAGTTGCATTGCTACCTATTGCAATAACCAGAATATCCCACGAATTTGGTAGAGAACACAACAAAATGATGCACTTATCTTCATCTCAAATTTTAATATCAATAGATGATAATGGACTTACCACAATATTAAACACATTCATATGCTCTGTCACCGAGTCTCCATCTTTCATCCTCAGGTTATACAACTTTTTCCACAGGAACTGTTTATTCACCAAAGACTTAGATTGGTACAAAGTCCCTAACTTGTCCAACAAAGCCTTCGCCATAGCTTCCCCTGATACATTCAACAATACTGAATCTGAGACAGATAATCATATTGTGCTCTTTGCTTTCCGATCCAACTTCTTCCATTCTTCGTCGGTCACTCCCGTTGGTTTAGTACTCGGATCTACCGCGATCCACTGATATTTATCCACCAACAGATCCTCCATCTTGAGTTTCCACAACTCAAAACTCTGACCATTGAACTTCTCAATCTCTATCTTTCCATTGCTCGCCATCTTCTTTCACCACAAGAATTGATCTCGCAGATCTCCCACTGTACATGGTCTACCACAGGCCCGAGCGAAACCCCTCAGCAATAAAGGCGTCCCCTTGAAGCCAAAACAACTATGATACCAAATGTAGTTTTTAACCCCGTACAGAAATTACCTACATACAAATTCTAAATCACAAGAAAAAATTAAAATGCGAGAGCATAACATATAAAACACATATACACAAAGATTTCCCACTGGATCCCAAAACCGGGACTACCAGCTTGATTTTTCATTATGTTCCTTTCAATGTTACAATACATATTTATACATGCCGAAGCATCCAATACAATGGACCAAAAACCATCGCGTCCAGAGCCATGGACCGAAAACCATCACGTCCAAAAAACATGTGCAAAAATCATGCGCAAAACCATAGGTGGGTCCCCCTCAAACCCCTTGTTAACTACGTGGAAAGAATATAACACAACCCAACACATGATTGACATATAAAATACATCATGCTCATGCATAAAATACATTTGTTTTTTATTAAATGAAGCATGTATTTATAAATATGGGAACATGACTTTTGATTAAAAAAAACATCGGTGTGCTAATAATATAGTCTTGCAGTCATGATAGTGCACTTTCAACTATAACTGCAACAATATCATTGTGCGCATAAGTATGACACACTATTTTTGGTTCATAATTTTAAATTTTGATAGCAGTGGGGGAAACTTATTCATTGGTGCACAGAGATAACCTTTTCGCAATGGTACCAAATGTTTAGGTTATCGAGTGCACTGGCCATGGCTATATTTTTTAATATTAAGGTTTCTGGATGCTATGACTTGATGCCATGAAAGTTTGAAAGGAAATATGGAGGTATGTTCTTCATATGGACACTAATATTAGTATCTTCAATGGGAAATCCAAGAGGATCTTCTTCATTGTTATCATCTCCACCCTTTTCTTCTATCTCCTCGGCCACCTCTTCTTCTTCTACCTACAAAAATAGATGGTGATGTGGTCCTTACTGCGCCATTTGATCAAATGGGGGTGGGGGGGTTGGTGTTGAAGAAGTATTTTTTTTGAATAAGAATGCTAATGCAATGCAATTTTTTGTTTTTAAAATGAAATGTGTCTAATGCAAATATTTTTTATTTTTGTAGAAAATAAAAGAAATGAATCAGCTCAGGAATAAAATAATGCATTTTTTGACACCTCCCTGGTAATAGTGCCAAAAAGTGATAAACCCCAATATTACGACAAGAATGTTGCAACTCCCAAAGCTACCAACTTAAATTATCAACCTGTCGTTTGTACAAATTTAATAGGTGTCAACATTATATGTGCAACATACAATATGTCATTCTTTGATTGATTTGATGTAATGGAGTGAATGTCATGAAATCAAAACCTAAACTAATCGCTAAAATGGAAATGTTACTTTCAAAAGAAATTAATCCTAGGCAAGAACAATAATTTGTAATTGAAACTCTCAGAGCATGAATTCAAATAAATAGGCTAATCTAATTTGTAAAACAACATGTACTAAGTGGTGTTTCTTCTTCCTAAATCATGGATTTAGAGCCTAGGGTTCATGATTCAATCCTAAGAGACAAAAACCAAAATCTTGGAGCAAATATGGTCAAATTTACACGTGCTAGAGGAGTGCTACATGAGGTTGCTATAAGTGAAACAAATTTTCTACAGAAGGAGATAATTCACTAAATGACCAAGTAAATAAAATTAAAATGGGATGGGATAATTTTTTTTATTAAGTAGGATGTCTTAGGACTTCATTCTAAGTGAAATAACTCCAAAATACCCCTGTTAACATGTGCTAAATAATAGCATAAAATTACTATGAAAACTAGAAATTCAAGAGCTAATGAGCTAGTTAATCTATCAAATTCCTAATCTAGTAAAGTGAAAATGAAATGGGGTAAAATTTTCTATTAACTTGAATGTTTTTATGACCCAATAAAGTTGAATCAACTCAATTTAAGCTCATTAGCATGTTCTACAAATCGCAGAAAATTACTACTTTTTGCTACAAGGGACTTCCAGAAATTCTAGATTTGTGAACTAGTAAACCAATCCTAGTAGCTCAATGATGAATATTACTTTTAAAATCTATTCTAAGGATAAATAATGATTTCGATTCTATAAATAACATGAAAAACAGCCCACTTCAATCATTTAACCCAATCCTACAACAAAAGAAGCATCAATACTAAATGTAGAAAAAAGAGAAACAAGAATAAGAGATGCATGTGAATAAGAAGTGAAAAGAAGACAAATAAATTATACAAAATGGCTTTGAGTATCCTAGAAAAAGGAAATTATACTACCCAATATCTGTAGTCATGGGCCTACTCAAGATTTATAGTCATGGGCCTCCTCTGAATAACTATGCCATCATTCAATCTCATGTTGATGTGGCTTAATGTCTACCTTCACTCCCATCTTGAAGAGGGACTACACATGGTTCATGGCATTTCAAATAAGTTAATCATTTTCAAGTTATTTCTTAGACTACCTCTCTATTTCTTCGTGATTCCATAATCTCCCATCTAATATAACCTCTACATTAGAACCTAGATCTTCTTAGAATATGCCAAGATTATTCATCAAGGTGACTATGAAGAGGCTCACATTATGGTTTATATCTACAACTTCTGTAACTTCTAGTCATACGAAAATATCCTCTATAGGATCTTGAGGGTTGTTAATAAATTTGTCATCAATTGCTCGGGTTTTATGATTATTGGCTTAATTGATATTGATCCCCTTCAACTAGAAACAAAATTCTAGATAAACCTAAGTATCATACCGATATGATCCATAAACTACTGTGGATATTTCATTAGTGAGACTGTGATGACATATTTCATTAAATTATAATTCAAATCCCAAATCTATACCAAGAGTGTTATTTTACTTCAAATCTTTTATTTATCAAGTTGTTGTTTTTATGCATGTAATATAGAAAACACTAAAAATATAGAATAGACAAACATACTATCACTCAAAACCATAATAACACAAGATATGGTTGGAGAAACCCTTTCGGGAGAAAACCCAATTGTAAGATGAAGTTTCTTTACTTTATCATTCCTAAATGGAAATGAATGCAAGTAGAAAGAAGTGATATTTGTAGCCCATATCATGATGAAGTACACAAACCTTATCCATTCTCTCTCTATTTGTGTCCACTCTTAGATACTTTGCTCATTTAAGGAAAAAATTCACTCAAATATAATCAAACCCATTTTCTTCTAAGTGGTTCGATTATAAAACAACCTCATAGCGAATTATGGGTTACACTTGACCAATTCAACTTACAATATGAGTTACATATTAACCTATCTATATACTTCTTCATAGTTCCCACATGTCTAGCCCCATTTCCATGAGTAACAAGGGTTCATGTGGCATCCTCTCGAATTATGGTAGTCAATTTCAAAAGGTCATGTCTTGGGAGGCGAGACTTTCTCATACAAGCTCTGATTGAGGTAATAGTTTGTTGCATCATTGGAAAACTATTAATGTGTATGTTATGTAATTTAGGTCTATTGTAAGGTTGAAGCCACAAAAAGTGATCATTTAAGGCTTGAAAATGGCTCTCAATTTTTATTTCCACTAAATATTTTCGAAAGTGGTCCCACGAGTTAAAATGACCCTATAAGTTGATTCCTCCAAATACTCCACTCTAAAATCATTGAGATATATGAAAAATAATATATTGATCCTATTTTGATCATTATTCTTTATTACACATTTACATCTACAACTTGTGTATCTTCTAGTCATGCAGACATCTCCTCTATAGGATCTTGAGGGTTGTTAACAAATTTGTCATCAATGGCTAGGGTTTTATGATTGTTGCCTTAATTGATCTTAATCCCCTTTAACTATCCAAATATTCTAGATAAACTTAATTGTGCTACAAATATGATCCATAAACTACTATGGATATTTTATTAGAGAGATTTTCATGACATATTTCATTAAATTATACTTAAATTCCCAAATCTATACTAAGCGGGTTATTTTCCTTAAAATCTTGGATTTATTAAGTTATTATTTTTATGCATGTACTAAATAAAACATGAAAAATAGATAATAGACAAACATACTATCACTCAAAACCATAATAACACAAGATATTTTTGGAGAAACCCTTTCGGGAGAAACCCAATTTGAGGATGAGGTTTCTTTCGTCTATCTTTTTCTAAAGGGAAATTAATGCAAGTACAAAGAAGTGATACTTGTAGCTCATATGATGCTAAAGTACAAAAACCGTATCTATTTTCTCTCTCTTTGTGTCCACTCTTAGATACCTTGCTCATCTAAGGAAAAAATGCACTCAAATATAATGGAACCCATTTTCTTCTAAGTGGTCTAATTATAAAACAACCTCATAACCAATTAGGGGTTACATCTGACCAATTCAACTTACAATATGAGTCACGTATTAACCTATCTATATACTTATTCATAGTTCCCACATGTCTAGCCCCATTTCCATGATTATAGATGGATGATGTGGCATCCTCTCAAATTATGGCAGTCAATTTCAAAAGGTCAAGTTTTGGGAGGTAAGAGTTTCTCATACAAGCTCTGATTGAGGTGATAATTCGTTGCGTCATTGGAAAACTATTAATGTGTATGTTATGTAATTTAGGTCTATTCTAATGTTGAAACCACAAAAAGTGATCATTTAAGGCCTGAAAATGGCTCTCAATTTTTTTTTTACTAAATATTTTCTAAAGTGGTCCCACGAGTGAAAAATAGTATATTGATCCTATTTTGATCAATATTATTTCTTACACATTTATACTTGTAACTTGTGTATCTCCTCTATAGGATCTTAAGGGTTGTTAACGAATTTGTCATCAATGACTAGGGTTTTATGATTGTTGGCTTAATTGATCTCGATCCCCTTCAACTATGGACAATATTCTAGATGAACCTAATTGTGCTACCAATATGATCCATAAACTACTATGGATATTTCATTAGAGAGTTTGTCATGACATATTTCATTAAATTCTACTTAAAATCCCAAATCTATACTACGAGGGTTATTTTCCTTAAAATTTTGGATTTATTAAGTTATTGTTTTTATGCATGTAATATAGAAAACATCAAAAATAAAATTTAGACAAACTTGCTATCACTCAAAACCATAATAACACAATATATGGTTGGAGAAACCCTTTTGGGGGAAACCCCCATTAGAAGATGAGGTTTCTTTTCTCTATCTTTTTCTGAATGGAAATAATGCAAGTACAAAGAAGTGATACTTGTAGCCAACATGATGCTAAAGTACACAAACCCTACCTATTCTCTCTCTCTCTTTGTGTCCACTCTTAGATAGTTTGCTCATTTAAGGAAAAAATGCACTCAAATATAATGGAACCCATTTTCTTCTAAGTGGTCTCATTATAAAACAACCTCATAACCAATTAGGGGTTAAATTTGACCAATTCAACTTACAATATGAGTCACATATTAACCTATATTTATACTTCCTCATAGTCCCCACATGTCTAGCCCCATTTCCATGAATAACAAGGGTTGATGTGGCATCCTCTAGAATAATGGCAGTCAATTTCAAAAGGTCAACTTTTGGGATGCAAGAATTTCTCATACAAGCTCTCATTGAGGTGATAATTTTTCTCATCTTTGGAAAACTATCAATGTGTATGTTATGTAATTTAGGTCTATTCTAAGGTTGAAACCACAAAAAGGGGTCATTTAAGGCCTGAAAATGGTTCTCAAATTTTTTTCACTAATTTTTTTTCAAAGTGGTACCACGAGTGAAAATGGCCTCATAAGTTGATTCCTCCAAATCTTCCACTCTAAAATCATTGAGATGGATGAAAACTAATATATTGATCCTATTTCAATCATTATTCTTTCTTACACATCAATAACTATAAAGTAATCCATTTAGCATAACCTTTTAATAATATATTTATTCATCCCATTAAAGTTATATGTAAATTTTTGGGCCTTAAACTCCATGCCAATAGACTTACTAATGGAAATTAATATCTTGAATATTTCTAGTCTATTTCATTAAACCATTTAATAACTAGTAGAGACCCATCTAACTACAGATCTACCAATCAATGAGAGAGATCAAATTTATGAAGATGCAAACTTGTTTTGAGTGCATAACTTGAGGAAATGTTTGCACCTCAAGATATTTGATTCCTCTCAGCTCTTGATAGATCTCAAGTTAGATGAATCTATATTGGTTTTGAGCAATACAAACTCTCTCTTTACACATAGACACAAATATTGAATGTTTTTGTTATTAATATATTTTCTTGTATGTATATATTTAATTATTATTATTATTATGATTATTATTATTTTAATTTTATATATCAAATCCAAATTAAACATTCGTAGGATTACCAATATTCGTATTAATGGAATACAAATTCTCACTCTTTCTATCTATATATGATTGATGTTAAACATTTTTACTCAACATGTATTTTGAAAAATTTGAGGTAAAACCCATATTAAACTTTTCTTTATTAATAATTTGTTTAAGTTTATATATCAAGTCCATTTTAAAATGAAATAAATTAGATATATCCTTAGTAGTGGGAAGTGACAATATAGGAATTTATTTAACTTAAATCATTTTATTTTTCTTTAATATGGACATTGAAATATTTACTTTATGACTAGAGTAAAATATTTTTTGGTTATTAATAAATATATTCTCTAAATACCACATGTAAAGCAAACATAAAAAAGAATCAAATAGACTAGAAAGGTCCATCCAGAAAAATATATAGATGCAAAATTAAGGTGGAAATCAAAGTATTTTATATATAGATGACATTAATTTTTTCGTTAATGCTATTTTTAATGTACGAGTGTAAGTATTACTTTATTATTTTTAAATGTAATGTTACATGACATAATATCACCTACAAGCAAGAGGTTAGTTAACAAAATTGAACCAATCTTTATATCTTCAGCATTGTCTCTCCTTTTTGCTTCCATCACTACCTTTCTAATCTATTTGGCTACAAAAAGGAACAATAATGGGGATAGAGGACATCCTTTAGTCAACCCATTTGGATTGAAAATTATGATGCTTCCCCATTTTTTTTTCTCGCTAAAAAACTAATCTATTAATTAAATTAACCGGCAGTACATTACAATCATGTAGTATCTTCGCCTGAGGCCAGGCCTCGGCGTTCTGAGCCAGAAATCAACACACGCAGGGGAACTGAAATTCTCAAAAAGACACATCCCAAACAGAATACTGAACCCACGCAGGGGCGACCGACTACCAGCAAACTTATCCTGTGCAGGGGCATCTCAAAACAGGACCAGTTAAGAGGATTAACCCACGCAGGGGCAGCCTATTACTGACAGAGTTATCCCACGCAGGGGCAGTATTAAGCAAGACCAGAAAAACATTGAAATTATCCCACGCCGGGGCAACATTAGACAAGACTAGAAAAACATTGAAATTATATGAGCCGAGAGCCAAAACAAGACCTGAAGGGAGCTGGAGACGGTGAAGCTAAGCGGAGGGCTGGCTACTTCTCCGGTGCCTCTTTGACCACTGGGCACCCCCAAAATTCTTCATCTTCTGCTGCAGCAGGATGGGGACCCGGGTTTTGACCTCCCCCGCTTTGGAAGTTGACGCCTCCGGCAGCTTTGGACCTTGTTCTTCCACCAGTCCTGGCGCCTCTTCGACAAATTCTGAGCCCTCATCCTGGTGCTGCTGTTTTCCACAGAGCTCCTCACTATCAGATGGCACATCATCTAGGAAAAGAACTGACACATGAGCATTGATGCGGGGCCTGTCCAACAAGCTGCTGAAGGTGAAGACGGCTGAGCCAAAGGCCGGCGAAGGAGTTGAAGGGTCAGGGTTGCGGGAGTCCACAAATTGGCTGGCTTGAATTGGCGTGGCATTAGGGAAGCCATGGCAACAGCATCTACAGCGATAGGGGTAAGGAACCTGAGCAGGAGGCCGAGAGGACTCTCCCCTGGCTGAGCCTCGACGGCAAGGCGGATGCTGCCGTGGCCTAACCATGCTTGTGACAGAGCCAAGAAAAAGGAGCCGAGAGGGTGGCGGAAATGCGACAGAGGTGGAATTTGGGAAGGACGCCAATTCGTAGCCCCCTCTCCTTTCAGAACCACGACCAACGAGCAGAGGGACGGAGGGTGAGGTCTCCCTGAGAGCGGGTGAGCAGGCGGGAGCTGGAGCATGAACCAGCAAGAACTGAGCAACAAAGGCCGAAAGCTGCATATGACCCAACATGAATTGAACCTCAACATAACCTGATTTAAACACTAAACCTTTGCCTCGAACCTCGAACGCCATAACTGCTCGTTGCAGATGAGCCTACGGCAAGAATGGCACAATGAATGTGCTTCCAGGTTGAACCCCGCCCTATATTCCATGGCGGCGATCCGTCATTGAATGCCCTCATTAATCTTGAGGCTTCCCATGTCCTGCAAGTGGTGCCTCCATAACTGACGATGTGTCACCCGCATCCGGGAGTGATGCTTCCCCATTAATCAATGAAGAAAATTTCATATAATTTACACAACTAAACCCACTTTACAATAAATATGTGAAATCGTATATTAACCAATATTAAACTTAGACACAACTAGTTTTTTCACCATATGCTTTTGGTAGATCCAATTGGATGAGCATCAGCATATTACTTGTATTTTTTATATAATGAATCCCTTCATGTGTTGTACCTATAACTTTATTGATTTTCCTCTACAATAAGAACACAAAATGTTTTGATGAGATTTCTTTTGATAGAACTTCTTTGATACTAATTGTAATCACTTCTCTCTAATTTTATAGGTATAGTTATAGATGGATAAGAGCACAAATTCATCAAAACATCTGAGAAGTCCAAACAAATTTGTGGTCTCCCATTAAGTAAATGAAACAACATTCTTCAGTGTAATAAAATAATAGGGTAAGAAGAGTTCCAAAGCAAGAATAAAGATGCACAAATGAAATGTTGAGTAAACAACAAGTTAAATAATGAGTGGAAGATTGAAGTGAGCAACAAGAGGAAACAACCACACAAGGGAGAGCTTGAGTAGAAGAAACAAATATTGATGAATAAGGAGAAGCATTGGTCAGCCCTTAACTTTTTAAGATGACGCGGGAACCGAAATTTGGAAGCACATCCATTCACAAGAGACATGTGAGGGTACAATTCAAATTTTGATGTTTTACACCTTACTTGGCATGTGTGCATGGGGTAAGAAAAAGAAAAATTTTAAGATAAAAATAAGCAATAAGGAATAGAGAATAACCACTGAATGGAGCATTATGTAAGAAGAGAAACATGTTATCAAGTAACAAGAAGAAATAGCCATTGCTTAACTTTTTGAAACAAATTGGGAGTTAAACTTGTCTAAAGTATCCATGCACAAGAAACATGTCAATAGACTAAAATAAATGTGTGTGTTACCACCTTCCTTACCATCAGTGGTGTTTAGTAAACAAATTATCATCCTTTATTCTACTAAGATATTTGGGTAGTGAAGAAAAGTGATAAGGAAATAATGCATATCCCCTCACATAATGTCAAGAAAAGAAAAAGAATAGAATTAAGAGGAACATTATAGCAAGAAAGAAGGAAGAGGGATGGTCACATCAAGGAGAGTTGCATAGAAAGAGACAAATATTGTCAAATGAGGAGAAGCCTTGGTCACAAATTAACTTTCTTAAGACATATTGGGTGGAAAAATTGGCAAGCCTTCATACACAATTAAAACATGTGAGGAGACGAAATGAATTTTGGAGTTTCCTAGCCTCCTGAGCAAAACTAGCAAGGAGTAAAGAAACACCATCCTTCAACATACCAAAAACTTGGGGTCGCCAAGGAAAGTCAAAAGGAAAGAAAGAAAAATTTGAAATAAAACATTGAGAAAGAACAATGAAAATGGTTAAAAGAAGACTAAAGCATGGAACAAGGAAGTTGGAATGAGTACATATGGAAGAACCTAAGAAGAAAATATAGTATAGTCGAATAAGAAGAAGCATTAGGCACCACCTAGCTATTTGACAAGTCTACTCACTAATAAGAAAGATGTGGGGACACCAAATGAATATTTGATTTCTTAGACACCATCAATCCACATAGCAAAAAAATGGGGTTTCTAAGAAAAGTGAGAAAGCTAGACAATAAATGCCTCAAATAATCAAATGACTAAGGTCCCATTCATGGCTCTCGTTTTCAATGTTTTGATAAAATATATATTAAACAAAATCCATGAATACTTAAAAATGTTTTAATAAATAAACAAAATACAATAGGATAGAATTTTATTTATAATTAAAACTACCAAAAAAAAAAAACTTTTGAAAAACCATTTGAATTAACCCATATTCATAAATAGTAATCATGAAGAACCCTGCTGATTCCCTTATTCATCATTGAACTAATAAACTTTGAATTGAGTTCAGCACTTCTGAAAGTAGAGAAAACTTGTCTAATAATCAAAAATCACATAAACTTTACCCCTATTGGCTTCATTCAAAGATGTAAAATATTCGTATATTCCTTTCAGTATCAATACCATAGAATACTAATCAAGATACGTCACCTCACGTCGGCTTCAGTCACAATAGTTAACTCTGGCTTCAGCCATAATGGTCTGCTCGCTTGCCTCTGCATTTTTTAGATCGACCGCATCTTCCTCAACAATATCCGTATCACTGATCTGTTCATTTGTAGCCTCTGCTTCTATTATTAGCCCTTCACTGGTTGTCTATGAAAGTTTCATTTTCCATATTCACACACTCGTTAACCTCCTACTTGTTGTCCCTCTTAAGTTTCAATTTCAGTATTCCCAAGTTCTCTCATGGTTTTCCAACTTTCTTGAACTGGATTCTCCTCTTCTTCATGAGGATGGGTTTCGTTAAGCCCAGCAAGTGGACCTGCTCCATTGAACAGGCCGCGAGAATTTACCTGTAGTCTAGTACAACTTTCCTCCATTACTTGGTTATTCGTCAATGGCAGGTCGGTCATGGGTGTCTCGCTATTGATTTGAGTACATCGTAAATCAATCGGGAATTGAATCGACGACGATTGGACTTCGTTGCAGTGGCTAGGATGTAGCTTATTTGGATCTTGCCCCTCAATTCTTATCTCCCTCGGACAGTGATCAGCTGGAGCTTGTATTTGTTGAATTATATCATGAGCAGCATTTGGATTAGGTGTACCAGAGCTCATCTGATTTGCATCGTTTGAAGCTGTTTCGCCATTCTTGACAGGGAGCTTCATGGCACGAATGTGGGTTTGTGCGTTGCAGGTTCCTTTAAGTTGATGAAGAGAATTAGAACTCTCTGGAATTAAATGGTTTGCCTATTGAGCTTCTTGAAGCTGATTAGGATGGTTGTTTATTGAATACTGAATGGGCGTAGATACTTCCACTCCCGCTCCCACTTCAAGCCCAACAATATTTCTATTGGAGGCAGCCGGATTATTTTCTACTTTACCTCTTCATCCTAGGCTACTACCCACTCTGTTGTGTACTTGAATGTTTTTTGGAATTACTTGTTGAGATTGAGGAGGGGATGTTATTTGCATAATTCTTGCAGAGTCAAACACGTAGCCCCTCTGAAATTTCCCATATCCATTCATTTGTTGTTGACTACGAGGAAATTCATTGATATAAGAGTTAGGAATCGCTAGATCTGAACGATGCGTTGTCACAGACCCTGTGCTGCTTTGAACGGGTGTTGGTGTGGGTGTGGGTGTGACACTGGGAGTGGGAGTATGAAGATTTGAAGGATACCATGTTGTATTTCCTCCTTGTCTTCCTGTGGGTGTGGGAGTATCATTAAAATAAGTATTAGGAATTGGTTGATCAGAACGATGCTCTATCGTAGGCCCTTTGCTACTTTGAATGGGTGTGGGTGTGGGTGTGGGCATGGCAGTACTGGATGTGGGAATATGAGGATTTGAAGAATACCATGTTGTACTTCCTCCTACTCCTCCACTGGGTATGGGAGTATTAGGCTTTGATGAAGGTGAATACCATGGCGTGCTTCCTCCCACTCTTCCTCTAGGTGCTTGTGTGAGAGTAGTCCCTCTTCCTACTCCAGCTGTAGGAGTAAATGTACTTGGTCTGACCCCTTCAGGGTTCTGTGAAAACTATGCAGTAGAATATGTAGGGGCTGCAACTCCCAGTGTGGGTGTAAATGTACTTGGTCTAACGCCTCCCGGGTTCTGTGAAAACTATGCAGTGGAATATGGAGAGGTTGCAACTCTAGTTGTGGGCGTAAATGTACTTGGTATGACCCCTTCCAAGATCTGTGAAAACTGTGCAGTAGAATATGGAGGGGCTGCAGGTGATGAATATGTGCCGGTAGGGCCATACTGTCTTTCAATTCTTGCGGCAATGGCGGGCTTTGCGTGATGCAACAACCATCGTATAGTGTGTGCACTCTCTTGGAAGCCCAACAAATGGTTGAGCTTTAAAAAATCCTTGGATGCCATTGGCAATATCCAATCAACGGTTTGGCCACCTCTTTCGAACCCCAGCTGTAACACCTACGGTTATGTAACCGGGTGCGCGCGTTCCTCACTTGTGCGAAAATGACTAAGGCATGAAAGACAACGTTTATAGGCGAGCCAAGGTGTGAACGGGTGGTGGGCGAGCCGACTTGGTGAGGGGCTTCACACATGACTTGAGGGCGTTGGCATGTTGGTTGAATGGTGGTATTGGTGGGTTGGCCACGGGGAAGTTGACACACACATGGAGTGTATAAACATATTGGTGAGCGCTCGTTTGAAGACATCAACTCATCGCATCTCTTCATCGCTTATGGTTATCGCATAAGGTGAGGTGCAAAGGAAGTGAACGCACTATCGCAGCTTGGTTGGGTAGATGCACCCGCCGGTCGGGCAAGGTGACACGAGACAGCAGCGCGGAAGTTTGGATGACTCGCACGCCAGGTAGAGGTACACGGGGCAAGGGCGCAGGTAACCGCCTACCCGCCAGGGGAAGGTACACGAGCGAGGGCGTGGGTGAACCGCACGCCCACGGGTGAACGCACATGGTTGTGTTGCGCACCCGATACACGGTTGTGGTTCATGCGGGTATGCACGGTCGTGCCCGCCCGTTCGGGCAGCGATTGTATTGTATATTTTGTTGAAGGTTGAGGTGCGACCACCGTGCGCTCTTGCACGGGCGGGCGCCCGCCTTGGGTTATAACGCCGGTGGAGCGATGCTCCCGGCCATTCTAATGAAATCTCTTATATAATAAAAAAAAGTCTTCTCTTGCATATTCTTGATGTTCTTGTTATCGTTTATCATGATGTTATAATGGTTTCCACACACGATAATATAATTGAAAGTTTTTATATATGAATGAAGGCGTAGTTCGTAAAGTAGCATAACTATTGGAAAGGTTGGTTACTTAGGCAGTGCCGCACCCAGCCAATTAAAGGAAAAAAGAATTGGGGGCATGACAGGTGGTATCAGAGCTGATTCAGGGTTGAAGAAGCTTGACGAAGAGCTGATACACACCTTGATAGGTGGTACCAGAGCAGGTTCACAGGTGGTGAAGCCGTTGCTGAATGATGAACGAAGTAAACGAATATGTATGCAAGGACAGGTTATGGAGAAATCATGGATGAACAGACTGGGTTTCATGGACTTGATGGTATGTGGTAAGACCATTCAAACTCTTGTGGATACAGGGGCCACTCATAACTTTATGACGACACAGTTGGCAAGAGAGTTTGGACTGATGATCCTCCCATCGAACATGGAATTCAAGGCAGTGAACTCTAGAGCTAAGGTGGCGGGTTTGGCGCATCAACTGTCGGTGCAGATAAAAGACTGGAAGGGTCTGTTGGACTTCACGGTGATGGAGATGAATGACTTTGATGTGATACTTGGACAAGATTTCTTGAAGGGAAACAGGGCTATTTTTGTCCCCTTCTGTGATGAGGTGGTGCTGGTTAGACAATCACAAACTTGGACTTTGCCCACTCATAGGCAAAGGAGGGAAGTCAAGGTGCAGCATGTTTCTACAATATGTTTGGAGAAGGCTATGAAGGAGTTAGATATGGAGACATATGCAGTGATGTTCAAGGGAGTCGAAGGTGATGGAGTGGGGACGCTTGTTCCAGCTGAGATTTCTGATGTGCTAGCCGAGTATGTGGATTTGATGCCTGATGAGTTACTGAAGAAGCTTCCACCAAGGCATGCAGTGGACCGTAGCATTGAGCTTGAACCAGGGAAGTGACCCCCGACAAGAGCACCATATCGTTTCTCAGGGCCTGAGTTGGAGGAATTGAAATGGAAGCTAAAGGATTTAGCTGATGTAGGTTTCATTAGACCTTCAAGGCCCCCTTATGGAGCTCCAGTATTGTTCCAGTGAAATAAGGATTCCAATGAGCTACGGATTTGTTGTGACTACTGTGCATTGAAAAAGAATACGGTGAGAAACAGGTATCCTTTGCCATTGGCTGTTGATTGCTTTGACAAATTTGTGAAAGCCCGAGTGTTTTCCAAGCTGGACTTGAGGCATTGGTACTATCAGGTGCAGATTGCTGAAGGAGATGAGAAGAATACCGCGATCGTAACAAGGTATGGTAGCTTTGAGTTCCTTGTTATGCCATTCGGGTTGTGCAACGCTCCTGCTACATTTTGCACTTTGGTGAATGATGTTCTACGACCATACTTGGATTCGTTTGTAGTAGTATACTTGGACGATATAGTGGTGTACAGTGACAACATGGAGGATCATAAGAAGCACTTGGCGATGGTGTTCAAGGCACTGAGGGAAAATCAGTTGTTCTTGAAGAAGTCTAAGTGTGTGTTCGCTCAGACCGAGATTCTGTTCCCTGGGCATATTGTTGGTCAAGGGTACATACTGATGGAGCCGAGCAGAGTGATGGTGATCGAGGACTGGGTTGAACCAAAGAATGTCCATGAGATGAGGGTGTTCTTGGGCAGGACCAACTACCAACGGAAGTTTGTAGAAGGTTACTCCAAGGTGATATCGGCACTGACAGACTTATTGAAGAAAGACAAGAGGTGGTGTTGGACAGGGAAATGTCAAAAGGCATTTGATGACTTGAAGAGAAGGATGGTTACAGCACCGATACTGAAGTTTCATGACTTCGGGAGACCATTTGAGGTACACATTGATGCTTCAGATTTTGCCATAGGAGGGGTTCTTATGCAGGATGGGCATCTGGTGGCGTATGAAGGTCGGAAGTTGTAGGGTAGAGAGCGGAGGTATCCAGTTCATGAGAAGGAGATGACTGTGATCATTCATTGTCTTCATGTGTGGAGGCATTACCTGATTGGGAAGCCGTTTGTTGTCAAGACTGACAACGTTGCAGCAAGTTATTTTGCATCACAACCGAAACTTTCTGCGAAGCAAGCTCGTTGGCAGGACTTCTTGGCAGAGTTTGACATGTCTATTGAGTATAGACCGGGTAGACACAATGCACTAGCAGATGCCCTCAGTAGGAAGGGACAACTTGCAGCATTGGAGGGTGAAGACCGGGCAACAAGGAGTAGAAGTCGCGTTCAGATGTCAGAAGAGATGCAAAACAAACTGAAGGAAAGTGTTGAAACTGATACTTTGGCGCAGAATATAGTGAAACAGATAAAGGAAGGGAAGACACGAAAGTTATTTCTACGGGACGGTTACTTGTTCTTTGGAAACCGACTCTATGTTGCAATGACATCTGGTCTCAAGAGGCCCCTCTTGAAGGAGTGCCACAATTCTCCATGGGCTAGCCACCCAGGGCAGCATCGTTCTTTGGCATTGTTGGAGAGAGGGTTCTTTTGGGAGAAGATACGAGAGGATGTGGAGGAGTATGGACATACTGCATCATTTGTCAGCAGGACAAATCAGATATGCAGAGGCAAGGAGGACTGTTGCAGCCTTTACCGATTCCTGAGAGGCCATGAATGAGTATCTCGATGGACTTCATCACTTAGTTACCACAGGTGCAGGGGTATAATGGGATTATGGTCGTGGTTGATCATTTTTCCAAGTATGCTATCTTTGTTCCTACAAAGATACCTTGTGGAGTCGAGCGGACTGCGCAGTTGTTCTTTAAGAACATAGTGAAGTATTGGGGGATGCCATTGAGTATTGTGTCAGATAGAGATTTGCGTTTTATAGGGAGATTTTGGACCACATTGTTCAAGTTAGTTGGGAAAAAGTTGTTGAGGAGATCGAGCTACCATCTGCAGACAGATGGGCAGACCGAGAGGATCAACGCATTGCTGGAGGACTACTTGAGACATTATGTGATAGTTGATCAGTTTAGCTACAATATTCAAAAGAGTTCTACGACAGGGTACAATCCATTTGAGTTGGTGAATGGGCAGATGTCGGTTGCACCGCACACGTTGAGACAACAGGTTTTTTGAAGAGTCCTCATGCGAAGAGTTTCATGAAGGCTTGGGAGGAGACCTTGGAGTTGGCACGATTGCACTTACACGATGCTGCAAGGAGGATGAAGAAGAATGTTGATAGGGGAAGATGGGATGTACACTTCAGTGTGGGAGATATGGTGTTTCTCAGGATCACCAGGGAGTAGTTTCAGGCAGCCAAGTGGACGACCGCCAAACTGACACGGAAGTATGAGGGACCATTTCAGGTGAAGAAGCGAGTGGGGGAGGTTGCTTATGAGCTGGAGCTTCCGTACCATATGCACAAGAAGCATCTAGTTTTTCACATTAGTCAGTTGAAGAGATTTAGACTTGATTCAGACCATCCAAAGAGAGATGAAGCGCCGAGAGGACTAGCCGGGATAGTGGAAAGACCAGGATTGGAGTTGGAGAATATTTTGAGCTTCAGGACTACAGGGATTGGTTGCCACCAGAAATGAGAGTACCTTGTCAGATGGAAAGAAGCACCGGAAGAGGAGAGTTGGGAATCAAAGGACTCACTTTGGAGATGGAAGAGGAAGATTGCGAGGTATGAATGGAGGATACTGAGGAGATAGGGATTGTCGAGGGCGACAATGATTTCCAGTGGGGGAGGATGTAATGCCTGTGGTTATGTAATCAGGCGCACGCGTTCCTCACTTGTGAGAAAATGACAAAGGCATGAAAGACACCGTTTATAGTCGAGCCAAGGCGTGAAAGGGTGGTGGGAAACCGACTTGGTGAGGGGCTTCGCACATGACTTGAGGGCGTTGGCATGTTGGTTGAATAGTGGTATTGGTGGGTCGGTCGTGGGGATGTCGACACACACATGGAGCGTATAAACATATTGGTGAGCACTCGTTTGAAGACACCAACTCATCGCATCTCTTCATCGCTTATGTTTATCGCATAAGGTGAAGTGCGAAGGAGGTGAACACACTACTGTAGCTTGGTTGGGTAGATGCACCCACTGGTCGGGCGAGGCGACACGAGACAACAGCGTGGAAGTTTGGATGACTCACACGCCAAGCAGAGGTACACGGGGCGAGGGCGTGGGTAACTGCCTGCCCGCCGGGTTAAGGCACACAGGCGAGCGTGTGGGTGAACCACCCGTCCACGGGTGAACACACATGGTTGTGTTGGGTGCCCGATACATGGTTGTGGTTCGTGCAGGTGTGCACAGGCACGCCCGCCCGTTCGGGCAGTGATTGTATTGTATATTTTGGTGAAGGTTGAGGTGCGACCGTCGTGCGCTCTTGCATGGGCGGGCACTTGCCTTGGTGTTGTAACGTCGGTCGAGCGATGCTCCCGACCACTGTAATGAAATCTCTTATATAATAAAAAGAAGTCTTCTCTTGCATATTCTTGATGTTCTTGTTATCGTTTATCATGATGTTATAATGGTTTCCGCACATTATAATATAATTGAAGGTTTTTATACATGAATGAAGGCATAGTTCGTAAAGTAGCATAACTATGGAAAAGGTTGATTACTTAGGCGGTGCTGCACCCGGCCAATTAAAGGAAAAAAAGAATTGGGGGCATGACACTAGCTCTCTCGTCAGCTCTTGCAAGCATTCTGTTTGAATTGGCAATAACCAATCCAGTTGTCTACACGCATTCTGAAAGTCTAGCGACTCTTTGGTTTCGACCAGTCGTAGTAACCATTCGATGATTTTCCCGTCGTTGTCATACCCCAGTTCTCTAGTGAGCTCTGTGATGCCTTTGGCTCCCTTAGGCGTAGGCAATAAAAAATTGATGGTGGACCCTAGACTTTTGAAATCTAAAGCTTTGGCAAGATCGTCTAACCTTTCTTTGCAAGCATGGGGCACTTAAACTCTAGCGGCCCTCGTTGGTGCCTCCTGCTTCATTTCTCCTCCTTCTATGTTAGCTTATGTGGTTGTCAACTTCCTTTTTTTGGTGGAGGGGTGGGCAGAATTTCCCTTCGAAGTTGGAATACCATTAGCTTTTCTTTCAGAGGGGTCCATCTAATTCAGGTTGGGTGGTGAGAGGAACCGCCCTTCAATTGATCTCAGACTATCGCGTGAGGTGTTTGTTACGAAGGCGAAAGAAACCAAATTCTTTGATGAAGGTTTTGTGGTAGAGCGAGTGTTTATATCCCATTTACTGGATGCAACCCACTGCCCTCATATTTCGGTAATATAAGAACTTTCAAAGTTGGATCCACCCCATAGGTGGAACCATAACCAAAATTCAAAAATGATAAATGGTTGGTTGGTTGAATGGTTTAAGTTGAGAATGCTATGAAAATTCAAATATCGATTTGAAAATTGAAAATGTTTTAAGCATTATTAAACTCAAATAAAATGGGATGGAAATATAAATTTTTGACTTCCACCTTCTAAAATTTGATTTTGATTATTTATTTATTTTAAAAACTAGTTGTTTAATATAGTGGTTATTTATTAATATTTGTTT
>APFE031065142.1:0-12460 GCA_000404065.3 Pinus taeda
CTGGGGAGGGAAGTTAGTAAGGAGGATTTTACACATGAGGAACAGGGGAGTTAGTCATGCTCCAGTGCTTTTCTCCCTGAGGATATTTCAGCAACTTTGACCTTGGAAGATACACTATTTCTGCAACCCAGCTACCTACCCAACTAGATTTCCTAGCATTTTTTTGTTCCTTCTTGGAGGGTGCACTTAGACTTGCAAACCCTTTGAATTCCTTTTCTTTTCATTGGCTTTTTCTTTCATTTCCTATCTAATGCAACCCTTATTCCATCCAAGGTCCCAGATTAGACAGTTGGGAACCTTTGTTTCTCTACCTATCTAATGATCTGCCAAGATTAAACAGTTTGGACAGATATCATTCTCTATTCTACAACAAATAAATTGAAAGCATGGCATGGTCCAGATTAGATTGTTGGGCCATCCATCAAAAGTAAGTTCATGTAGAAACTGAAACAGGCATTAGTCTTTTCTGAGGAAATATGTGATCTTTGCATCATCAAAGCAGAGCATATTTGGACCTTTGACCTCCAATCATGAAATATGAAACCTATTGGTATAGGTATCTAACAAATTGCATCGCCATTATTTTCCTTGCTCATGAAGGATTTTGATTTCTTGTGGACAGGGAAGTGTGAGCAGGCCTTCTCAAAGCTAAAATGTTGTGTATCAATAGCTCCAGTCTTGTGAGGACCTAATTGGTAATTGTTGTTTCACATAGCTATGGATGCATTGGATATTGTTGTAGGTGTTGTTTTGGGCCAACTGGAGGATAAGAAACCTTGCACTATTTACTATATAAGTAAAAATCTAACTCTAGTTGAGCTCAACTACACGATGAATGAGAAGGAGTTCTTAGTATTCATGCACGCCATCAATAATTTCCAGCATTACTGATCTGATAATGAGATCTAAGACAATGTTTAAGGTATTGCAGACTCGTGTGCATGGATATGCCTATGTTATTTTGTGTAATGGATCAATAAGATTGCAAAACACAGAAGAAATGAAGCAGAAAAGAAGCATAATAGACAACACACATAAACACAACAAGTTTAATATGGAGTTCACCCAAAACTCTTGGGCTACATCTCCTGGTCCAGCCTTCAGTGGTGGCCTCTCTATTATGACTTCAGAATAGAGTTTTACAAAGTTTGAGCTCAATTTGAGTCTCAACACACAATAGATACAACAGTAAGAGTTTTGCTTAAACCCCTCAAGCTTCTTTGAGTACACAAACTATTTTTATCACTCTCTATCTCTGTGTTTGCTCTCTCGCTCAGCACTGCTTGCTTTGTTTGTTCTCTGTCTGTGGATTTAAAGCTAATCTGCACTAACTGTTCATTTCCTCTTCTCGGTCTTTCTGACTTCCAACCTCTATCTGCTCGAATCCCCCTTCTGGGCGTTAAATAATCATTGCTAACATTTTTAGGGGATGTGGCCTCCTGTTCTACAATGGAAGAATCCATTAGGCCGTTGAAATCCCTAGAGTAGCCATTCTCTATTCACGAAGAGAAATACATTATAAATTGTGAAAATCTGCCAAAAACACAGTCTTTCAGGCTTCAAAAGTCCTTAAATCTAAACCATTTTCACATTGGGTCCGCCTCTAATCGTTGTCGCAATTCACAATTGCCTACTCAATGGTTTTTCTTCTGTATTTAAAAATACACTAAAATACTGAAAAAATCCTGTGAAAATGGCTTTGGGCAAATCTGAAATATTATACAATTGCGTTCACAAACCCCTTCGGTTCCAAGTTTCATTGCATCGATGCTTCCCTTCACATTTCGTTTAATAAACAAAACACGTGAAAATACATTAAAAATGACATTAAACGAATCTCAAATCTTATGCAGTAACGTTTATATATCCATCGAGTCCGGCTAATCGCATCGTATCTATATATATATATATATATATATAAGCCCCTCTCCATTGAGTTTTCTGATTGCGATATCACGATGCGATTGATCGCAATTGCATATCGCGATAACCCCGGGCCATTTGGGGAGTGTTCTATTGTATTTGATAACTGTGATTCTGCAATGCAACGTGGGCCGTCGATCTGTGCGCTTGATCAACGGTCCTCGTTCACTTCGTCGATCGCCATCGCGAGTTTTATGTGCTGTGCTCCAATTTCCTCCCCCTGTCACCGCCATTTTGCGATTTTCCGACCAGATATGGACCATTGATCAGCCAGATCTTACGGCTACTGTGCATCACTCCTTTGACCGGCGATAAGCCTATTTTCCACTATTTTCTTGGTGTTTTTGTGTCCCAATAGTTTTTTTTTTTCTGCTTTATGAAGGTTTTCTCATGCGATTGTTTTGATCTTTTAAGAAATTTTGAAGACTTAGAGAGTTCTTGGATCCATTTTGGATCAATTACAACACTAGATATCAAGTATTTGTACACATTGACCATTCCGCCATTCATTTTTTAATGAATAATCCAATTAAAAATGGTAGGATTACACACTGGTTATTACTGTTACAAGAATTTGATATCACTATTGTAGATAAGCCTAGAAAAGACAATGTAGTAGCTGACTTTCTTTCTAGGCTAATTATTGATGACAATTGCACTCCTACTGAAGATTCTTTCCCTAATGAATATCTTTTTTCTATTTCTACTTACTCACCTTGGTATGCAGATATAGCCAATTATCTTGCTGCAAGGAAGTTTCCCCAGTATTTGTCCTCCAAGGAGAAAAAGAAAATCATACAACAAAGTGCTACATATGCCTAGATAGATGGGAACCTCTTTCACACTGGACCTGATTTCCAGATCAGACGTTGTGTTAGAGAGGACAAGGTCTTTGATATCCTCAAAGCCTGCCATGAGGAACCTTGTGGAGGACACTTTACAGACAAATGGATAGGATACAAAGTCCTTTCAATAGGGTACTACTGGTCGACAATATTTCAGGATGCTAAGAAGTTTGTGAAGGGAAGTGACAGTCGTTAAAGGATGGGCCAACCACTGCAATCAGATGAGATGTTGTTACAGCCCCAGATCATCATAGAACCTTTTGAGAAGTGGGCTCTAGATTTTGTAGGATCAATCAATCCTTCATATAAATAGAGATCCTACATCTTGGTCTGTACTGACTATGTCACGAAATGGGTCGAGGGAAAGGCACTAACTAGAGCCATAGAGAAGGTTGTCTCAGGCTTTCTATTTGAAGACATCTTCGTCTAGTTTGGCATACCCAAAGAGATAGTCATAGACAGAGGACCACAGTTCACATCTCATAAGATCTAGGAGTTGGTTGAAAAATATAAAATCCATCACAGAATCACAACGCCTTACCATCCACAGGCGAATGGCCAGGTAGAAACCAATAATAAATTCATTGAGGGAATCCTTACTAAGACTATGGCTAGTCATCGAAGAAATTAGGCTAACAAATTTCCAGAAGTGTTATGGGCATACATGACTACATGGAGAAACACCACTACATTCTCACCATATGAACTTGTGTATGCAAGAACCCTTTATTCCCCATTGAATTTGAAATCAAAACACTAAGGACAAAATTGCAGGTCAATTTGGATTTGGCTATAGCACAAAGTCAGAGATTGAACCAACTCAATGAATTGGAGGAGAAATGGTTGTTTGCTATCCAAAAACAAAGATTATTCAATAGCAGAGAGCTAAGTGGCACGACATATTTATAAATAAGAAGCAATTCCAGAAAGGATATTGGGTTCTCTTATACGACTCAAGGTTGAAAGACTTCAAAGGTAAGCTCTGCACCAGATGGCTAGGTCATTATGAGGTAGATGTAGTCTTTGACAACGGGACTATAAATTTGGTAACCATTGATAGTGATGGGACACTATTACTTGCAAACGGGCATCGTTTCTAGTTGTATCACAAACCTACCTCAAAGGATTCATTTGTCAACATTGTCTCAAATTCAGATCTACAAATTATTGGAACAGGGGAAAGTCCCCCTGTGATGCAAAAATTTTAATTTTTCCAATTAGTGTAACAGTTGAAAACCACTTGGTGGCGGCTATTACACCGTCCAAAAAAAATTTAAATTTAAATAATAATAATAATAATAATAATAGTCTAGCTGTGAAAACCTTTCTTATGCGCAGATAGACACTTTTGTAGCAGTTGAAAACCACCTGGTGGCAGCTATTACACCTGTAACAACCGACGAATTTTCAGGAATAAAACAAGATATTCTATTGTAATAGACAACAAAAACATCACTGTGAGCCTCATCATCAGATATAAGTTCGCGCATCTCACTAATCGAGGATGATTTGACTTCAGGTTACCCATTACTTCATCCCATGTCACAAAGGTACATCATCAAAAATGTAATATTGAATTTGTTTTATTTTGTAATTATGGCAACTTAACATGGCTATTGACGACCGAGGATGGATGTGATAATTAAGCTGGTGGGGAACGAATCACATCGTGACATGATCACATGATTTGTAATTATCTAAAAAAATCCAGCAATTAAGGCATGTGACCCAGTAGTTATTGTTACTTAATGTCGAATCATGCCAAAAAGGGTAAGGTCACCATTGACGAGACCTCCCCATGACTCACCATTAAGGCAAAATTCATAGAGCTGTATGAACCATGTGTGCCAAATATTAATCCAAAATCTTCACCTGCGCCACCTTGCCACCCTACCATTTATCCCTGCTGGAAGCGTTGAATCCCCATTTAGAGTGTTCGGAGAGGAGGAAGATAGCAGTACAAGTTGAAACAGCTAGAGTGTGTGCCAGAGGGAAGGATAAGTAGGTGAAATAGCACTGAATTGCATAGGCAATGTGAGGAGAAGCAATATGGCACAAGCCAAGGTCTACAAAAGCCCTGGAAGATTTCCCTGAAGCATGCTAGATTTTCAAAGATGCAGGCTAGTTCGAATTCTTCTGGATATTGGATGGAACGGATAATGGTGTGGCCATGGAATTCACAAAGAACCTGGAAAGAAACCAGACGGAAGTTAGAGGATTGAAATTGGAGGTCACGAAAGAAGTTATCGCCGGAGTAACAGGATTGCCAGCAGAAGGGAAGAGATGGTTTACTAGGAAGGTTAATGACCCATCACTGAAAGGGGATTTTCTTTAGGAAAGTGAGTCGTTAGTTAAGAAAGGCAGGGGAATTGATAGGCTGTCACTCCCCCAAACATGGGTAGATGTTTCTCTCCTCCTCATTAAGTACATTACTTGTGAGGGAAGGGAAATAATTATGCTTAATTACCATTTCCCATTGCTGAACCATCTCCGCCATTAGAAGCTGATCAACCTTCCTTATTTCTTGCTGGGCAATTGTTGGGCCGTGAATACGACCACCTTTTTAACACTTATTTCATCCATTTTTACTTTTCTTTATCATGTTATTAATCACAGTTTATCATAAAATTCTATTTTATAATGATTTATGCTCTTATGGATGAATATTATTTATTCTCCTTTATTTCTAATAAATTGATGATTATACATGATTTTATCAATGGTAGTTTCAATAAATTAGTTGTAACATTATTTACCATTTTTAACCTCCAAGATAATTTCTAGATTGAAGATTTGACCATTAAATGTGCCAACTCATAAATTCGCTGGAATAAGAAGTGACAGTTTTTTGGTTGAGATTCTGAGCAAATGAAGACGAATTTGGAAAATATGGAACATGGGTTTTGTCTAGAATGGACCCAATTAACTTTATTAATGAACGGTTTGCCCAAATTCGACTTGTACTGAGAGAAACGTAGGGTTCTTTGAGCACAATTTTCTCAGATTTGTTGTTGCGGTCGTCCTCCAAATCTCAGCTGCAAAGCCAAATTAGTCTTGCTCTTGTTGAGAGATGGATGTAAATATATCTTCTTGTTGATCAATTGGTTGGAAACAATCCAATTTTGTAATAATGATCATATTGTAATTATCACAGTTGTAACCACTCTCTGCTCTCTTTGTATTTAAATCAGAACAGAGATCAGAGAGGGGGAGGACTTCGGGGATGGATTCAAATGATGGAATTGAGGATGAATTAGAGATTCAGAATTGAGGATGGCAGAGAGAATGGATAATGGCTGAGAGATGGAGATATTTCTTGTTGTAATCCACTGTAACTCTGCTTTGATATTTTAATATAAATCTGGTTTCCATTACATCTTTGATCCTGAAGTAACCCAACAGCATCCGCTGGCGGCTAAGGGCCCAGCCTCTGGTGGATTGTGCTGCTGCTGTATATTATCTCTTTGGTTTATGTGTGGTTTTGCTTATCAGCTTGAATCGGTAATCTGGTGTGTTTCGTTATCTTATATTTCAGCTCTGTTATATTTCATATTTCGTTCTCTGCAACAAGAAATTTGTAATGTGCATTCTAACGTATTGCTATTCCTTTAAAGTCGTTAATGTAACATTGTTGTTCTCTACATAACGCTACTGTTGTTTAATTACAGAGTAATCAAGTTGTAACCTTCTTAAGCTAGTATTATTGTATTTGTCTATGGTTTATACTTCATACGATTGCTATTCAATTGACATTGTGGTTCCATTATGAATTGTAATCGTTACCCTTTCTAACCAGGATTAATACTTGGGGCATCAGACTCAGATTACTATTAATGTGTGCATGTGTTAAGTTATTATGCCTTTGTATTTGGCTTTCCAGCGTTGTTTCATATTCTATCATTAATCAATGTTGTTCTATTTCCGTGTGCTGTCCGATTTATTCTTAGAGTAAAGATTGCTATTAATTTGGCTTTTTTGTTGTTCATTTCCATTAATTAGAGTTTGTCGTTCAGATTCCTTTAATTACAGTTTGCTGCCCATTTACTTTGTGTTCATTTCTGTTGATTAATTTCAATAGTTTGCTTTTAAAGAGTTTTCCTAGTTTACTTTCAATAGTAGCTTTAGTTCAATTTCGATTTCCTTTTAATTGCTTTAAAGCAGGACTGTCAATTGTAGAGAACATTGGTTATTGCTTCCTCGTTCCTAGATTGATTGTCTTGTTCCGGTTTGATTTCAATTGCATCAATATCCAGAGGAATGAGTTATTGCTACTATATCCTCGATTGATGGTTGTTTGAGTGAATGATTTAGTTTAGAACATTTCAGTTTTGATGTTCTATTTCTTAGTTGCTATTCCATTTCTTAATTGTCATTCCCTTTTCTGTTATTTGCATTATTGATTGCTTTGGTGTGCAGAATGATCTGAAACTATAGTGAGCATTGACATTTGCTGTCTAGTCCCCAGATTGATGATCTGTTCCTTGATTACTTGTGGTTACATCAGTTTCTAAAGGGATGAGTTATTGTTACTGGACCCTTCACTGATACATTGCTTATTTTTCCGAATGAATGATTTAGGCTTCAAGGTATTTTGTTGTAGTTAGATTTCTTTCCAAGAATTCATTTACTTTTTTATTTTAAGCACTATAGTGTAAAACATTACTCTTGAGTAAATAGCTACCTCAGACTGAGTACACTCTTGAAATAAAAAGTCGTCCCTGGGTTGACAATTAATGTGAGGTAATTAGGAGTTAAGATGACACCTTTTTATCGCTCCACATTTTGGCGCCGTTGCCGGGGAGAGTGTAGCTATTTTTAAAGAGTAGTGTGCATCTGATGAGTGCCTGTTAGGAAAGAATTGGGTATTAAAAACGGAAGGTAAGAACCTGCGTACAGAGCATGTAAAAGCCCTGCTCCCCCGCTTGCTTTCCAACAGGACTGTTAAAGAACTTAGAGTAGAAATAGATGTTTGAATTTTTGTGTGAATGACTAGAAAAAATTAGAAATTTTGAAAAACAAATCTTATGATTTCATTTAAGTGGTGATGTAAGCACCACCCATTTCACTAACCAATTGACAGGAACATTTGAAGAAGGAGCCTTGAAGAAACATATGAAAAACATCTTCTATTATGGTAAGAAATGGCTCACGTTTCTACTTTTGAATTTCCTATCAAAGATCTAGGAGGAGTGACACAAATGCACATAATTCCCCCATCTTTACCAAATTTTCATGTTTTAGCAAATGAAGATCTAGATACATTCTTATTTGAGTTCGAAATACTTTATAGAGGATATGATTATTGTACTAATGATCAAAGATTGAAAGTGTTTCCTCTTACTCTAAAAGGAGCAACTCTCTGATGGTTCATGAGCCTAGGTGGGAATTGCATCCAATCATGGGAGGAAATGAAGAACATATTCTTGAAGAAGTACCAAGACTATTGCAAATCCAATGAAGATATTTTCGGTATGATACAAGGGGAAGATGAAAGTTTGGAGGACTATGTAGATCGATTTAAATATAACCTTCAAAAATCAAAGCATAAGCATTTGCAAAAAGAGATCTTAAAAACACTCATTCTAAAAGGAATCAAAGATAAATTTTTAGAACTCTTAAATCTGATAGGAAAAGGTGATGTTTTTCATTTATCATATGATGATGTTTGTGAGTTGTGCATAAGGTATTCAAGAGGAATCTCCAAGGCTGGTAAGAATCCTAGAGATGCTTGTTCTTTCCTTTACAAATCTTCTACAAGAATAGGACACATAAGAGCTGAAATCAATGCTTTATTTGAAAATTTTAAAGTTGATTTTATTAGCTCTCTAAATGCAAAGTTGGATGTTTCGCGGGTTCATAAAAATCAAGAATTTGATGAAGTGTTTTTCACTCATGACCGAAAGGAGCATACCATAGATGGTTGTTCTTCCTTATCTAATTTGGAAGTAGCATATCAAAGAGGTAAGGAAGCTGCAACAAGGTCAAAACCATGGAAATCATGGCCTACAGGTATGGTTCAAAACACTCCCTCTCCACTTTCTTACTTGCAAAAATCCATTAATGAATACTAATGTGTTAGGCAACCATGTCAACTCATATAACACCAGCAACTTTGTCTACAAGCTGGCTGGTTCACCTATGATTGAATGACTACTCTCCATCATCTTGTAGCACAACACATTCTCCATATTCTCCACCAGTCTTCCACAACATCCCTTGCATATCAATTTATCCACTCAACCCAACCAACCACATCATCAAAATGCTCCATTCCATACACAATTTCCTGCTCAACTAATTCCACACCCTCACCACAATAAACCAGTACAACATGCTTACAATGTTGAACTTCCAAATTTACCCACCCTTCCCACCAATTCTATCTCACATACGCCATTAGAGAAAACTTACAATGAGATTCAAAATGTTTCAAATTAAAAAATTGTAGAAGCTATGGAAGAAAATGAGGTTTCTTATAGTATGTATCAACAAGCTATTTTAAAAGCTCAAGAAATTCATGATCTGATGGATATGAGAAATCAAGAAATTAACGGATACATTGAAAATTGGTTTCACTCCATCATTTGTTTGAAGCATCACTCCATACTTCAACAATTTTTGACACCATCTTTTCAAGGGAAGTTGGCTTCTCATACCCTAATTTTCATTAATATGCATTTTTCAAATTTGGGTATGTGTATACGTGAAGCCTTATTTCGAAAATGGCTCCACTGGAAGTACTCATATACGTAGTCATATTCATTTTTCAAAATTAAAATAGGTTTAGTGTAGAAATAAAATAAATAAGGGAATAAATAAATGCATTTTGTTTGTTTTTTTTTTTTTTTTTTTTTTTATGTAAAACTAGTTGTTTTTTGTTGCAACATGCTATGCAAATCAACATTGGTGATAATTTTTTAATTCACTTTTGTATATAGATGATTTATAATTGAAATAATAGTTCTACAGACACTCATATTCACTTTTATCACCAATTTGAAAAAATGCTTCAATATCATATTTTTTTAGCTTGTGGGCTTGATAGAATTTCTGCAAAAACAGTCGGGACAGTCATGTTTTGAGGGACCAAAAGGGAATATTTTTAAAAAATATTTATATCCTAAGTATCCATTTATGTCTACTTTATAACCCAATTTGAATCACTCAATTTGGATTTGAAACGAAAAAGTTAGAAACAAAACATTGACGGGGTGTCTAGTGGGCAGCTCAGGAACAGAGTTGGGAGAGTTAGTTTTTGGAGCCCTAAATATTTGAATTTTTAAAACCTGTTACTATGGTAGATTCCCCTTTGAATCTAGTTTACAATGCAATTGGAATCACTCATTTTTGATATCGTATGGGGAGGTTATGATCAAAATACTGACTGTCTATCATAAATCAGCACCCTTAAAACTATGTCTTTCCAGCTGTTCCTTAAAGTATTTGACCTATCAATTCTTCTTGTATTCAAAACATGTTTCTATTGGAGATAAATAAATTAATCTAATTTTATTTCCAATTTGAATCATTTGAATCCGACATCAAACGAAAAATCTATGCTTAAAACATTAACTGTTCGTCTAAGCTTGGTAATCGAAAATGACTTTGTTATGCAGGTTGTTCTAACTACTATTGACATATCATATCATTGAATCTTTAAAACCTGTTTCTACGGGAGATAAAACTTTGAATTAAATCTCATTTGGCTTTGGAATCACTCAATTTGAACAAAAAACAAAGAAGTTGTGATTAAAACACTACTGATTAGTATGGTCGACCACTGTTGTCCTGCAGGTGACAGAAAGATTTTACTTTTATATTTTCTCCATGGATTTGTTCTACAGAGTAACTACTTGTTATTTTTTTGCATAATTCTTGGATTAAGAAAGCCCGCGCACCTCTCTTTCTCCATGATTTAATGTTTTATTGCAGGTACATACTCGTTTTTTACAGGTCCTAGGAGAAAAAGAAGGTCAATTTATGGATAAGTGATTCTTGAAAGAAATTTTAATGAAACAAAGGGATTTCATCTAACTCATTACCCAACGGATTCATAATAGAAGAAATGAAGAATTGATTTCCATTTGAAGAGTCATGTCTTTGCTGCCAAAACATTTTTCGAATAAATCATTTTTTTGACATAACATCATAGCTGTTGTAACTTAATTTATTTATTTACATACTATTTTTTGTTGTTTCTTTTCTAATTCTTTTATATTTTGTGTTTCAGGTGTTGCTTCATTCAAAGTGTAACTCATCCTCAGCATCAATGCCGTGAACAACTAATTTGTTTTTTTGGATGCTTACATTTTATGATTGTCCATTTTGCTGTTCCTTTTTCACATTTCGTTGTTCATTTTCGAAATGGAACATCTGTTGTTCCTTTTTGAATAGAACAATACTTCTGCATTTTCACATTTTGCTGTTCCTTTTCGAAATGGAACAACTGTTGTTCCCTTTCGAATGGAACAACACTTCTGCACTTTCACATTTTGCTGTTCCTTTTCGAAATGGAACAGTTGTTGTTCCTTTTCGAATGGAACAGTGCTTCTGCACTTTCACATTTTGCTGTTCCTTTTCGAAGGGAACAACACTTCCGCACTTTCACATTTTGTTGTTCCTTTTCGAATGGAACAACACTTTTGCATTTTCACGTTTTGCTATTCCTTTTTGAAATGGAACAACACTTCTGGGTTTTCACGTTTTGCTGTTCCTTTTCGAAATGGAACAACACTTCTGCACTTTCACGCTTCTGCACTTTCACATTTTGTTGTTCCTTTTCGAATGGAACAACACTTCTGCACTTTCACGTTATGCTGTTCCTTTCTGAATGGAACAACACTTCTGCACTTTCACGGTTTGCTGTTCATTTCCGAATGGAACAACACTTTTGCACTTTCACGTTTTGCTGTTCCTTTTCGAATGGAACAACACTTCTGCACTTTCACGTTTCGTTGTTCCTTTTCGAAATGGAATAGTTGCTGTTCCTTTTCGAAATGGAACAACATTTCTGCACTTTCACATTTTTGCTGTTCCTTTTCAAAAGAACATCATTTTCACATTTCTTGTTGTTTCTCTTAGAGAACAACACCTTTTCACATGCATTTTTTCGTTGTTCCCTACAAGGAACAACATTTTTTCGTGTGTATTTTTTCCTTTTGGCGTGCATTTCCTTCGTTGTTCCCTACAAAGAATAACACTTTTTGAGTGTTTTTGCTGTCCCTTGAAAAAAAGCAACACTTTGGGAGTATTTTCGAGAGCAACCCTTCCTTCCTCTTGTGGGATTATTCCTAGTTCATCTCAACCACATTTTCCTGATTCTCTTTCATGGAATGAAGTACACTATTTTGAGGACAAGAATTATGGATTCTTTTGAAGCAAGTTATTATCATTCATGTTATGATCTTTAACAGGACATCTCCTTGATGATAGATTCTTTTAAAAAAGGACACAATTATTTATATACTACTTTACTGCATTGTTTTTTGTTGAATATGATATTGATTGATCATCTTAATACCATGTTGGGTCCACCTTTCCTGGTTATAATCTTCTCTATCTATAATAAATGAGATTATGGGTATATTTTTTTCTATTGACATGTTCAACTTCTTCCACCATCCCTACTTTTAAGGAGTCTTGAGCCTCCCTCTTTTTATCATAAAAATGTGTAATAACAACAAAATTTTGTT